>OMNW01006159.1:5964-47474 GCA_900303245.1 Selene dorsalis | reverse complement strand
GGACTTTGACATGAGTATGAAGATTATTGCAAAGGTCAATGCTTTGCTTGAAATATTTCTTTCCTGGTAAGAGCACACTGTGCTCCTCACATGAAAGACGGGACTGATGAATGGGTCCTCAGGCAACAAACATGACTCTCATCCTCTCATTCGTCTGCTATAATGCATGTCATATGAAAAAAAAAACATTTAAAAGGAATGAAGCATTCCACACTCAAGAGTAAATCTCACATGCTGGAAATATTTAAGCATATTACAGTGAATCTGTTAACGCTGAGTGTTTAAAACCTCTTTCAACAGGCCAGATTCTCCTATCTACACATGAAGTACCTCTTCTTCTCCTGGCTGGCAGTGTTCGTGGGGAGCTGGATAGTGTACGTGGAGTACTCATCCTACACAGAGCTATGTCGTGGGCACGACTGCAAAAATTCAATAGTGGGTGTCTTATTTCCTTTGTGTATCTTGTCTTATTGAATCTATGTTGTCACCAGCACATCTGGTCACATTCCAGCTCCTTTTTGTGCTGTTGATCATTTTTTCCCATTGAATTTTCCAGTGTGACAAATACAGAAAAGGAGTCATTGATGGCTCAGCCTGCAGCAGCCTGTGTGAGAAAGATACACTGTACCTGGGGAAGTGCTTCACTGCCAAGCCCAACAGCCAGGTGGGTACCATGTTTTTACATCTAACAGCCCCCTCTGATCTGTGTAATGAGTAATTCACCTGCACCTCTGGTCTACCTTTACTCTAGGTTTACTCTGGGAGCTGGGGAGACCTGGAGGGAGTCATCAAATGCCA
The DNA here is from genome assembly GCA_900303245.1 of Selene dorsalis. Taxonomy (NCBI): domain Eukaryota; kingdom Metazoa; phylum Chordata; class Actinopteri; order Carangiformes; family Carangidae; genus Selene; species Selene dorsalis. The sequence continues at coordinate 46,676 of OMNW01006159.1, read as the reverse complement.
GATGGAGGAGGCTCCTCATTATGATTTGGGAAATGAGATGGAACCCAGGAAGGAGGCCGTGGCCTTCAACAAGCCCACTAAGGGCACCTCAGTGGAAAAGTTCAGGGAGATGATCTTCAACCACCTTAAGGTCAGGAAGAAATGTTAGACGTTAGAGAACCCAAGTCCTAAAGCTGGTGTGAATTAAAAACACTGGTTGACCTAGAGTCTCTGATTTCTTTACAGGCTAAAGTCGGGGATCAGGCCAACCTCGCAGACCTGGCAACCCAAGTACTGTCTATCGCAGATGCCAACAAAGACGGTCACATCTCACTGCCCGAGGCTCGCTCCACTTGGGCTCTGCTGCAGCTAAATGAGTTCCTGTTAGCACTGGTCCTACAGGACAGAGAGCACACGCCCAAATTACTGGGCTTCTGTGGAGACCTGTACGTGATGGAGAAGGTGCCGCACTCTCCCCTTTATGGGATCAGTCTACCCTGGATCATCGAGGTGTGGGTTCCCGCAGGTCTGCGCCGCAGCATGGACCAGTGGTTCACCCCTTCCTGGCCACACAAGGCCAAGATCAGCATCGGACTGCTGGAGTTGGTCGAGGATGTTTTCCATGGCACTTTTGGCAGTTTCCTCATGTGCGATGTAAGCGCCACCACTTTTGGTTACAACGACCGCCATGACCTGAAGGTGATGGACGCGCGGTATATTGTTCCAGAGGCCATCTTCCAAGAGGGCGTCAGGCAGCAGCGCTGCGATGTGGACGAGGACTGTCTCTACGGTGCAGACTGCCTCACTTCCTGTGACCTCACCAAGCACCGCTGCACCCCTGAGGTGACTAGGCCAAACTTAGCCAAAGCCTGTGAAGCACTAAAGGACTACATTCTGAGGGGAGCACCATCCGATGTAAGGGAGGAGCTCGAGAAGCAGCTGTATGCCTGCATTGCACTAAAAGGCTCATCAGAACAGATGGAAATAGAGCACTCTCTGATTCTGAACAATCTCAAGACTTTGCTATGGAAGAAAATCTCTCATACTAAAGACTCCTAATAAGCAAATGCTGCACACAGGCAGAGACTCCTGGGATATTTTTAAATGAATTTATGGTCATTTGCACTGTGGAAAGATTAGGATTCTTCTTGTGTTGAATTTTATGTACAAGTATAACTGATGTATTAATTTTGATTTCAGCAGCTGTCATGGATGTCACTTTAATATTGAATCATGTAATATTTAGTAAACTTTGTTAATGTGCTGGGGCAAAATTAGAAAGTGCAATTTTTGGAAATTATGACATGTTAATAAATCTGAATCATTCCCAAGTAGTGAGTGGTTGCTGAAGCTTTTGGAGTGCACAGACTGCATCCATCTATTTCAACAGACAAACAGTGACTCATGTAGAAGTTACGTCAGTTTGCTGAAGTGATTAGTCTGCTGCAAGACTCGCAAAAAATCAACCTAAAATCCACAAATAAGGGGCTCGGCACTGTAGGGATAGGGCACATTAACTGATGTGACAAAGTACACAAAAGATCCAGCTCTTTTTCGAAGATTTATTAGGACAAACTTTTGCATTAGGAACCCAGCAGACTGATGCTTCACTCTGTGGCCTCCTGTTCCTGAGCCCGGAGGAAGCTGGCCTTCTTCTGGGCGACACGGTCTTTCCTCTGGGCCAGAGACAGCTTGGCACGGTTCCACCTAGGTCACAGACGCACATAATTAGCATTTGCCTTTTCATACAGTAACATCCCAATAGCTGTAAAAAAAAATAATTTAAAAAAAACCCTTCCTGCTGTGCCCACAGATCTAGCCTAAATTCCCACTAGAATCAACTACTGAAGCTACCTCAAGCTACTAACTGCTGGACATGGACTGTGTCACTATAACCCCCAATTTCAAATATTTGCTATAATATTCAGTCTTTCAGCATTTTAAATCTCTTACCTCTTCTTCTTGACTTCTTTGGGAGGCTTCTTTTCATGGACTGGGTTCTCACGAATGGAAGCATGAGCCTTTTTGTACATTTCCTCAATCTGAAAAGAAGAAAAATCATCAAATTCCATGTCATTCGGCCACATGGGCTACAGCCTCGACTCATCTTACTTCTATGATCACATCAGTCTACATGCTGTCCAAACCCTGCTCCTCTCCAGCAGTAACAGCAGCCGTCACCTGTGATCCAACAAAAATCTGATGGAAAAACTTGTTTGTGCCCAGTCTTTTATTTTGTAAATAATAAGGCCTGGATCAGTTAAATCAATGTACTCATCGGCAGAGGGGATCACATCCTGCATCTGCATTTCAAAGCAAATTTTCTGATAATTAACTTAATCTATCTCCAGGATTGTAATTTTCAGCAGCCCTAAATCCAGACATGCATTAGTGCCAGGGCCACATTATCCACCAGTAGGGCTGCATGATTGATCTTATTTTCATCGTCATAGCAATGTCAACATGCACGATAAACACATCGTAAAGGTTGCCTGAAATGAGATGAGTAAATTTTATTTACAGGTGCACCTCATACCTGTAACGTGAGCTACACCGCTAGACGTAACGTAAACAACCTTCAGTCAGGTCCTTTGGACACCGCGCCTGAAACGTGTCCATGCGGCATCTTCTCGTGTTTAGTCGACTTATGTTTGGAGTTTGTTTACAGCGTGTAAGATTTCCACTCTTCTGTTTTTGGTGTGGCAGTGTTACAGCACCACTACAGGCCTGGTGTATGTACTACAGCTTATCGAGTCATTTACAGGAAAACACAGGAACCGTATGGTTAATACGCACGCCTGAATATTTGCCGATTTATTGCAAGTCATATCGTCATCGCGATATTGAGCAGTGCCATCGGACATTTTGTTGATATCGTGCAGGCCTATCCACCAGCTATGGCAGAACAGGAGCTAGTTGACATGAACAATTCACCATCTACACAGGCAATAGCTGGACTGAATTTACAGGCTACCTTCTGTCACTTTCCTGATTCAGAAGACATGATCACTGCAGCTGAGCAATCACTGCTGGACATGTGAAATTGTGAGAAAGAAGATGGAATGCAATTCCTCAAAAAATGTAATTATAGCTGGAAAACAACTCTCGAGTCTGGAAACAAAACAAGGAAATCAAGTTCTTTTACAGCTGCAATGACCAACAAAACTAGACTGCATTACAAGCCCTGGCTGCTACCAGCTATGAGCTCATTCAACAGCAATGAGAACATCAATTAGAGCACAAGCCAACTCCAGATCACCATCTACGAGGGATGGGCATCATAACCTGGTGCTAAATTATTTAGGATATCTAGTATCGACGAGCTCCTGTTCTACTCTCAGTGGTGGAGAAATTAAGAAAATAGATTGCATCACAGACATCATGTCTGATGCAGGCTGACTGCTACAAATCCTGCATGTGACAGGCGTAGGCTACCGTACAGTGCAACACGCAATCTGCCGTTAGTGACACTGGCAATCAGAGGTGATTGTTTTAAAATGTGGCTGCACTTGCCATGTCCCTGCCCTCAAAGGCAAAAAACTTCATGAAACATCCAGTGAAAGTCCCTCGCATACAAATGAAGGATTAGAGTTTTTTGCCCACCTAGCTCAAACTTTATCTGTCACTGCCCCAGGCATGTTTCATATGCTAGCAGCCTGGAGCCCATATGGACTCAAACTGAATTTTAACACAGGTTAATACTTTAAATCAACCATTTGTGATTAATTTAAAACAATGTTGCTGCAGTTTCCTACACAATTTATATAGTACAAGTAACTAAGCAATGAAATATGCATCTTTTATTTTCTCTGAAACAAGCATGAATAAAAGTTGCTCATGTTGGCAGTACTGGGAAAATCTTGACGACACCCATCCTATGTCCCAGTTTTTGTACAATGCATATAAAAAAAAAAAAAAAAAAAAGGGACTAACCATATCAGGGGTGACTCCGTTCTTGATGAAGCGGGAGAATTGCTTCTTGTAAGCGTCCTCATCCTCCTCCATCAAGTAGCTCATGTACTCTGACACGTTGATGCCCATGATGTGCTTGCGATGGACCTCAGCATTGAACTCCTTGCTCTCGGTGTCATATCCAGGGAATCGCTTAGTGCTGGAGGCAGAAAATAAACAAAAACATTGAAATAATCAAAAAAGTAACTTCTCTGATGTGCTGGAGTTTCAGCAGCTAACACTTATTTCCACTTGGGCCTTGTTCACACCTGCCACAAAGATGCTCTGTATCTAAATGTGCTACCAGGGAATGTCACTGCATCATGCTTCTTGCACCTACACTGAGTATTTTTGTCTCATTTGTATTCCCTCCAAAGTCCAAACTGTCTGGATGTCATTATATGGAAATAAGCAAAGGTGGTGAAGCAAGAGGTCACTCATACAGCGACCATTTCCACCTCTCTTCCCCATGAATGCAGACAAGCTGTACAGACATCTAAATCTTTCATGACCAAAATAAAAAGTTACCATGTCAAGCAAATTCACTGCACTGCCACTGAAATGCATTGATGTCCATCCAGGTAAATGTCACATTCACCCTGTTTACACCTGCTTATCCAGACTGTATCTGGATACAATTTGACCAGATAGCATTTACACCCGTTTAATATGGTTGGCTGATCTGAGCAGTCCGTCCTCAATGCATCTCAGGTGCCTTTACACCCGTATTTTCAAGTGGTCAAGCACTATCCGATCACTGAAAACGCATGTTAGTGCCAGGTGTAAACAGGGTCATTGTACAAGCAGAGGGAAATGAGAAACTGAACCTGCTTAAAAGATCTTTCTGACCAGACTAGCATTTTTTAATAGTGAAACTGAATTAAATCAGAGCTAGCATTTTATGCTTTACATGTTTCTCCAATGAGGCTCCTCTAACTGTCGCTTACTAACCTTTACCAACCCCATTAGTAGTAACTTGCCACACTGACAAGCAAAAACTTTTAGCATAAGGTTAAAACCTCTTCCAGTCCAACAGTACAGCGGACGTGGTTCTTATCCTGCTATCTTTCACATATGGAGACGCACAGCTATTCAACCTGTGTCGAGCCCATTCTTACAACTCCCTCCCTACTCAGCTCATTTATGTGCAGATGAGTATTGTAAAAATCAGTTATTTCCATTCCCACTGGTGATGCCAGTTCATTCAATATAGGCGGTGTTTGAACTGCAATGGCTAGATGAGACAGGACCACGGTGGATGCGACCCGCATGGTCTCGTTTGAATGAAGTAGTAGCTACTGATGAACCCCAGTTTTATTGAAGGCGATTTCTTAATAATAACACTGAAGTATGTCATGCAAAAAAAAAAAAAAAAAAAAGTGTTTGCCATCACAAAAATCTGCCTGTTCACAAGCTGAAACCTGTTGAAGTTCCAACATCTCCAGTATTATCAGAATATAATGCAAGTACTCCTTAAAAAAGAAAATCTCAATGATGAATTCAGGAGCACAACCAACTTCTATTATAGGACAAACAAGAGTTATTAGCATTATTGATGTCCTAAGTGACATATTTTAATCAAAAATACCTGAGGCACAAACACCATAAAAGTGAGGCAACAATAAACCACACACATAACTTCTGTAAAGATGTAAACAGTCTCTGTACTGTTGTGCACTTTTTACTACGTTTAATCAAGTTCATTTGACATTTCATTGGTGTATTTGAAAATACTGCACCGTTTCCTCTTACAGCCTGCCCTGCCAAATCACTCTCAACATGTTTATTACCAAATATGGGAGAAAGTTACCTGTGTGGGATGGACAGACCTCCATCCACGGCCCCCTTCAGAACACCGAACACCTTGTTGCCTGTGGTGGTTCTGGCGAGTCCGGCATCCAGGTAGCAGGTGAAAGCGCCTGGCTGACCGTCAATGCTCTCCACGTTGAACTCGTCACCCGTCACCTCCACCTGGCCGTCGTACACCTTATCCAGGCCAAACTTGTTCAGGAGCTGAGGACAAGAGCAACAAGGAAAAAAAAAAAATCAAGTTTGAGAATCAAAGTTTGACATAATATACTGGTCAGTAGCAAACTACTTTTAATCAAATCTCTGCAGATTTTTATGCAAACTACATCATTCAATGTGTCCAATGAAAAAAAACAAGTGTGGGGTCAACATCAGGGCAGTGGACCAGGTTGACTCAGTTGTATACGTACTCTACGGGCCAGCAGCAGACCAGTGCAGTAGGCTGCTGCATAGTTCGTCAAGCCCACGGAGATCCCGTATTTTGGCAGCTCGTGTGAGTAGGCAGCACACACGATCATGTCACCCTCAATCTTGGCATAGGCGATCTGCAACACAAAATCACGTTATAGTAAATTTAAAGCACATTCACATCTCTGACTGTCGACATGGACTGTGATAAAACCAAGAATCCAACTACTGCTGGAACTGACAATCTTTCCTTTAGCAAAAGTCAAAATAGACAAGACTGTCTTTTTATCCCCAACTTATTAGGCATGTGTTTGTTTAAACAGAACTGTGCATTCACACATGTTGCTTGTTATAGATTGCACTGAGTAAAAATCTCAGCATATGCCCACCTGGCAGATGATGTCCCTGTTTGAGAAACGAACAATCATCCGGTACTTGGGTGTGTTGTACTTGTTCTTATCTTGAATGACCAGACGCTTACGAGCAAAGAAGTCGGTCTTTCCCTCTGGAGAGAACACAAACATGAATCATTTGTATTTAAAACTCAGTAAAGCCTGAACAAGAAAAGTTAAGAGACTGTCACATGGTGCCTTACCTCTCCTCCTCCTGAATTTGACCTGGTACCTCTTGAAGTAGGCCTTGTTCTTCACCACTTTAACAAAACCCTGCAACAAGACAAGCATGGTCTCAGCACCGGTGAGAGAAACGACATACTGCTGTGTGACAGTGGATCACTTTGCTGTTTGGTTGAGCTGTCAGTGTCAGAAGTTAAAGCTAAACAGGCTAACACCAGCAAGCTGAGCCATAGGGAATGAACGACGGGAGTTAGCACAACTGCTACCCGTGTTTGACGGTAAGCTAACAGGCTACTAGAAAGCTGTGTAAAATGGAAATGTATGAGATGTGACGCCGGGGACACAGTGGTCATATGCTTGTTACAAATTAACACAAAAGTAGGTTACACGCGTTATGAAGCAGTGAGTTTGGGAAGGAAGCCATTAGGCCACGTTTGCCAGACCCCACTGAGTGTTAGCGGGACTGAATCTAACTTCATCTGAACACCAGCGACATGTTTTCAAACATCTGACACCACACGACACCAAATGTATGTCTTAGGTGCGCACGTAGGCGCGTATTGGGACGAATTACCAACCATTTTGCAGTCTTTTTGTCTCCTTATGAAGGAGCTCGGAGCCAAAGACTGGGGCTTGACTCCGCTGCACTGGAAAAAGGAAGAACGCCGTGCGCATGCGCCGTAAATAGCGTGTCACAGGATGAGCCGCCGAGACGCCATGCTGTTGAGGATTTACAACTCTGCCCTCTGTCGAGCTGGGGCCGCCATTACATCACACTGTCCTCCCACCAGGAACACACGTGACAGATTCATTCCACTGGTCAGTTTCTTCTTTATTTATATTTTGTTGGTATTTTTGCACTTGTACACATTTAACTATCATTTTTTATTCGTTTTGTATCATACAGCAAGTCAAATTCCTTGAAGGTGCAATAATTTGTTGTTCTGATTCATCTGTATTTTCTGTAAAATGACTATATTGTTGTTTTTAGGCTTTACAAATTTTCAACCCCTCCTCCTCTGCCCCATACACTCTGGTTCAAGCATAACATAACAGATAGAAAATGTTCAACACTATTCAGCACATTTATTTCAGCCTTTTAATACCTTTAGTTTTAGAGTTTAGATTAAGCTTTCAAGTTAAAGTTTTTCCAGTTTTAACATTGTCATGTAGCCATTTCAAGGTTGGCCAGCTTGGTTTGTCATTCATGGAGTGGGGAACTGGAGGGAGCAACATCTGACATCAGTACCTTTGGCAAAGAAACTTTTTTTCATGCTATCCCTCTTGGTACAAATATTATACATCCTCAGGAAAGCCTCCTCCATTCACCTTGAAAGGATTTCAGAAATAAAAGAATTAGTTTTTTTGAGTCATGACCAACATTGTTCATGGAAAACATTTTGACATATTAGAAAAACAACACAGTAGAAGAAGCACAAATCTAAAATTCAATACACAAAGAGGTCTGTTATCTGATCTGTAGCCTACTTGTAATAAAACAATAATTGATTTGCAACGTTGCCTTGCCCAAACTACTGTAGCTCAGAGGGCTGTTTAGGGGGATCAAATCTATGACCATTGACAAATAAATGTAATCTCACAAATTCTTTTTGTCAAATTCTTAATTTGACCCACACACAGTAAATCTCATCCTGAGTTGGTTTTCAGTTGTTTTAAAATCTGTAATCTGAATAATACAGGCAACAACAAAATGTCTGTCTTTCTTTTCAAATACCATGTTGTACTACCAAGTGTAGATCTAGTTGATTATCATCCCTTAAGATCAGTTTATGCATTTCAAAACAAGCTAATTCTTCCAGCTGCTACAGAGGTATCTGGAAATTACTTCCATTCATGATGTTTGAGGAAAGCATTTACCTCTACGTTTTCTGACATCACTGTGATACAAAGGAGGAAAATGGAAATGTCATATTTTTTCACAGAAAATGAACATTTTGAAAAACCTGTGATGTGATGGATACAACATTTTCTTGTGAAGGCAAACTCTAGTATGGTTTTAAGTTTTTCATATGTAATATTGCAATGATGCTGGCACCACAAAGAAAATTTCTTCACTTCCATTGTAACAGGGTGGTGGCAGGTATTATGTAATACTAAAACCTTCAACTAACAGCCATAGAGGTGAATAATGTAGATATATGACAACAAACTGGGATTAAAAAGTGTTTACAGTAGGATGAATCTGGACATATGCATGTAATTGTAAACAGTTACAGCAGAGATACAGTTAACCAAGTAATATCAAGTAAATAATCTCTGATGCACCTGCCTCGTGAGGGTTTTGGCTTTTGCCAAGTTTCCCAACCTAATGTAACAACTTAGATCTAAGAGGCTGACTCTGACACTTTTGGTAATGTTGCACTGCATTTATTTTTATTCCATTAATGATTAAACTGTTGCTTTACAGTCTTTATCCATTGTGAGAAATATTTGACTATGTTAAATAACCACACTCTGTGGTTATTTATATTTGTTGACTAGGGTGTGATTATTGTGACAGTGTACCAAATTCAGGGACCTGTGCAATCACCATAGTGTTGCCAAGTCTAGACTTCAGCGTCAGCTGCTTTTACTTCCATGAATAGAGGAGTGTCTAACAACCGACAAAAGATATGCGTCACTATTCCCAAGTAAAACCTGAAGAGTAGGTTTTATGACTGTTTGGTATGTGAATCTAGGCAGTCTAAGTGAGTCAAATTTTCACTTCATCAAGTTTCTGTTGACATTTCTCAGGGACAACTAGCTGTTTAAGAGTTTAAGAGTTAAGCTGCCTCTTGTCAGATTCTAACAGATTTGGTTCGTGTACAGGATTTATTTAATTCTATAGATTTGATTCTACAACGACAACACACTTCAGCTAGGAGAGCTGCAGATAGCCCGCAGGGTTTCAACCTCCAGCCTACTCCAGCAGAAAAATTTTTACTCTCAGTGATGAACTTCAGGTAAGACATTCTGAGGATCTCATACTGATCAGATAAGCACTACACACCACAAGCAGTTTGAGACTCCTTTCTTTTACTTAAACGCTCTTAGTGTGCTGCTCTGAAGCACAAGGAGACTATGGAGGCTTCAGACTTTTTTATTTGACCTGATAATGTCAGCGTTAATGGCGTCACAAAGTTTGGTCGTATGATCTAGTCATATACTTGGTGTAAGAATCAGTGTTTACTTTGTGTGTGTGTAAGATTCCCCCTTTCATTGGTTCCTCTTTCCTTAACACCATGCCCTTGATGGTCTACCCTCTTTTTGTCGTATCTGAGTATGTATGGTTGTTACTGTATAACACCTTTACACCTATATCCTCCTGGCCTAGTTTAAATGTATCAATTTATCCTTTTATTCAGTGTCATCTAATATGTGGGAAGTGATATCTATATATCTATATATATATTTAAATGTAAATCTGCTGTACAACAAAGACACAGAGTGACATTTTATGAATCACTGGTGATGCTTGATGCGAGCTGACTTCCAGACGTGCTGTGATGGGACAAGCACGGCAACATGTTCCCTTTAACTATAGCCCTAACAATTATATGCCCACTGTTCATTCCAGGGATGTATCCTTATGACAGCACATTCATATATTTTTTTTCTTTTGGTCTTTGCATATGTACAAAACCAACAATTCTGCTTTAACTGAGTAGATTTTTGAGTGCTGTATGGCACTCCACGACTTTGGGAAAGGTAAGTACTTGTGTAGAAGCAGTAGAGAAACAAGATGAACTGCGAGTCACAAAGCAAATGTTTGGCAAACATTCACATTCACATTGCAAATATTTAGTCATAGATATTTAATATCACATTGTCAATGCCACAAATACCATCATAAATGGGTTTGAACAGTCTTCTGGGCAGCCACTTTTATACGTTGGCCCTGAAAGCACCATGCACTGCTGCTTAAAACACATGCAAAGACAGTGCTTCAAGGAAACAATCTGACAGCATATGAGCAGCAAAAACTCAATGGAAGTGTTTCCAGGGACAAAAGAAAGTGACAAACTGTTGCACTTTTGTTCAGCGCTTCTTGACTTTAGAAATTGTGAAAATGGCCACTGTTATGTTTGGAAAGGTGAGTTTGTTTGGTTTATTATAATGCCAGTATAACAATTCTGAAATTAGGCCTACATCAAATATGGACTGATAGCTTAACCTTCAGCTGGCCCTTCACTTTTATGGGTCCCCAGAAACATTTATATTTTGTTGTGAGTTTTTGCAGTGACTTTCAGTCTTTGTGTGTGTTTTAAGTCGCATTGCACTGAGCTGTCAGGGACAGTCAGTTGCAACATAAGTGATGTTGGTGTAGTTTGTGATATTTGAAATTCCTAAATGTAATGAATGCTGAGATGTTTTAGTTATTTATTCATTTCTGTTCTCACTCCACTGTTGACCCAATTTCAAACATTTATTTTTATTCATGTTTCATGTATTTATAGCCTAATGTCTCCCCTTTTCCGAAATGAATGAGTGTCTGGGTGCAGTTCCGGACCATGAACACTAGATGGTGGGATTGTTCCGGGTTAGAGCTGGCGGCGCATGCTCAATTCGATGTAAACACTCGGTAGGCCACCGCCGTCTGTCTGAGCTCTGCAGACATTTGTGTACACGTATTATACGGCTGCATGGGCTGGACCGAAGAGTCAATGGGAACGGGCTAAGTTAACGCTGGCTAGCTTTCAACTGGAAACCTAGCTAAGCTATCTCGGGCACCTTAGCTAATGTACCCGGGAATAGTGTTTGAAAACCAATCTTTTTCTCATATCAGTAGGACTACACTTTCGTGCATGGGAAGCAGACGACGTTTGCTGCGGCTCGTTAAAAACGCTTCAAGGTAATGGATGTTCTTGTTTTTTTCGGGCTCTGTCTAATTACTGTAATCAACACTAACTTATAAACCGACTACTAGTTGTCACAATGTATCTGTCGAAGTATGAGTCGTGACATTACATCGAAGTAACGGAGGGTGTCAATACTAAAGTCCTACACATGGTTAGTAGCAAAATTAGCTAACATTACAGCTTGACAGTGTTGTCATTTGTGTAAAATGCTTGCTGTTGAGTCCTTAATTGACTCCGGCTATTGCCTGGAACCAAAAACACTAGCTAATCGACGAGTAGACGTTTTTCCTGCTATTCAGAAACTCATTTAACGTAAGCCCTGTAGACCAACGGTAGCTTCGTCGAGCTCGTCGACTTTAGAGCTTTGTGGAGGACATAACACTGCACACTGTTGCAGTTGATGCTGGATCTCCATTTCAGCCCACAACACCAGCGAGCCATAAAAGGACTGGGGACTTCTCCAGTGTGTAACGCACCGGTCCCCTGTCTATTGCCTCTGTACTAAAATGTTGCTGCTTGTCGAGAGGATCATGTGTAGCCTGAGAGCTAGAGATTTAAACAGCTCAGGAGCAGCATTGGCTGTGTCCAAGCCAACAGTGGCTTCTGTGAGTTTATGTGTGACTCTCAAGGTGCAGCAGCAACAGACAGTGAGTGTGAACACACATGGAAGTGGACATGTACAGAGTGTAAAGACAGTACAAAAGTGCTGCTCACTCCACTGACTGGTTAACGTAAGTGAGGATGAGGTTAAGGAAATTAACATGTAGGCCTAGGTCTAAACTGCTTATACTGTAAATTTGACCATATCTTGTTTGATATAATACAGTAGTAGAGTATGGGGTTAAGAAAATATATTAACTAAGATAACTAAAATATTGTGGTATACTGTATCGATATCAATAGGCCACAGTGGTTTTGTGTTACATTTGTGCCCCCAATTTGTGGTAATTCCTTTTAGTATTAACCATGATGTAGGATGTTATAGGAACTGCGAAATAAAAATTCAGGTTCAACTGAGTCTGAATACACTAAAATAAACTGTCTTTGTACATACAACATTGCATGTTTACTGTACAATGAGATTTTTTTTTTTGAAATAGGCTTTTGTAAAATCATCGCATTATACAACTTGTTTACAGTATCCCAATATATTGCAATATCTCATATTATCACTTCCAGTTGGCAGAATCTTGCCAATACACAGCCCTAGTGAAAGTAATTTAATTTGGATGATTTCTCTTTGCTGAGGTCAGTCACAGTGTCTAAATAAGCTGGTTCAGTGACCGTTTGTGAGTGTTGTTCATTTATATGTATAAAAGATTCCTGGATGGTCATGGCCTGATGCCTCTGTAATTAACACCAAGCAGCTCTGCAAGCTGTTGGTACTTGTTGAAATTTATGACTTAAGGCTTTACAAACTTTACTCTGACCCCCCAGGTCTCATAACACAGACCTGGAGACACTGAAGTACATACATGAAAGGGCTACAGTAAATCTTCTGTGAACTGGAGTAGCAGGGTAACTGTGTGTGTTTTATGATTTGCATCTGACTTTCTGCATTGTTATTGTAATATTTTTCTGTATATAAAAGTTTGGCAGTAAAAAAGAGTGGTCGAGTGACTCAGATGAGGTGATGAAGCAGGTGTTACGCTGAATACTAATGGAAAAGATCATCCTCTCAAGTACTATCGCAAACTGTCATATCCAATGTATTTTAATTTTGTAATGCAGCTGAAGTGGTGACTTGCAACTTAAAGTGCTGTTCCACATGACAGAGATTATTGGTAAAACCAACCCACCACCCCTGACCCTGAACAGTGTATTATCAAAATCACATCAATTCAGAAATCAGAGATATGAGTGTTTTCACCCAAGTCGTTTTAACAGACAGTTATTCATAGTAAACCACACACATCAACAGACCCCTGGGATTGTGGAAGATGAATTAAATCAAGTCAACATCAATGATTTTCCTGCAGTGACATATTAAAATATCTTCTGTGAAAAGGCCTTTTGTTGAAATTTTCATTTTGTCAACACTTCCCTGTTACACATCTTGGTCAAGGTCTGTTTATGTACTGCGTATACAGACAATTACTGTGAAGACTGAATTAAGAGGAAAGGATCCAGTAGTCACAGCTGTTGCTCCCACAGGATATATTACAGTATAATGTTGTGTTATTATTAATCGAAACAAAGTTCAAGCCACTACATTTATTTACTTTATGTCTATCTACTGTTTGCGTTACAGGCCTTGTAGGCCAAATTATTAGCTGGTTTGTGGTTTATCAAAGAAGAATAGCCTTCCACACAACCAGTGAAATGCTGAATGTACAATAGGAAAATCCGAGCTTCCCTATGTGTGTGAATCAAAAGGCCGTTCTACCTCAGTATGAGTGTGTTATTGTAAGTCAGAGCTGTGTTTTAATTCCCTCACACAGCTCATAGCCAGTGTGTTTCCCTTAAGATGGCCATGCTCTCTCCTGCTGAGCCAGACAAGTCTGTTCTGATCCACTGCCTGGAACTAACACAGAATATATGAGTAAAATAGAGAAAGAACAGATGCATTAGTGTTAATTTTCCACCTTGAATGACAACAGTAAAAAGTTTTTTTTAGATGGAAACCTGTAGTTTTATACTTGTCCTAGCTAAGTTTGTGTGTCTTTTTGCCTGCTCAGTTTTACAGCACTGTGGGTGTTTTTGCAATTTGAATTAGGGGAAAGGAAACGCTTCTCTGTTCTGCCTCTGGCCTTTCTCAGTTCCCCAATCGTCCTGAAGTTGTTTCGCTGGGGCTTTCTTCTTGCCTTGCTGTGAGTTTCATTATCTATGCACACTGCATCTCAGGGCCCCTTTGAGTTCGTTGGCAAACAAAAGCAGAAACAATCTGTATCCAGGATTTACAGGGAAGTCTTGTTTCACATGGCTGGGTCTACCCCGGCCACCTGGACGTAGGCGTCTTTTTAAGCGTGGCATTCACTTTGCTGACTGAGTTGATTAAATTTTTATTTTATTTGCTACCTGAATGTGGTATCCAGGTCATTTTTAGCCAGCTCAAAAAACGTAAAGGCAACAAGGCACACTGGGATTTCTTTTTTTGATCTTCCAACATGAATGAAATTACCTAATAAGCTTGATACGTAATAATGTTCGTCATCACAAACAAGGCCTAAATTCACTTGGCAACACATGGTGTGCAGACCTTATGGACCCCCTTTTTTCTCCCCAGTTAGTTCTGCATGGCATCCTGCATTTGGAGTCAGTCTTTGAAGAAACCTCATGCCCTTCTCTTCTTTGCTTTCAGATGGGAAAAGCACAGACACAAAGCTTGTCTGATTCACTGGTGCAAAAGGGTTTTTTAGGGTGTGTGTGTGTGAGATTTAAATTGGGGAATGCACTTTTTCACACTTATTTGTTATTTGTGTTTAAGGCAGTCTGAGCAGGTGAATCCAACCCTGCATTTCACATCAACTTGTTAGATGTGGATTCTAGTGAACTTCTTTTGTAATACAAACACAAGTAAAACTGTGTTGTTGCCGGTCTCATATCTTTTTAAGATACGATTGACATTACTTCATTCTGATAATGTTATCGACAGAGCTTAACCACTGTGTTGAATCTGTCTTTGTGTTTTGTGGTAACAGCAAAGTCACTAAAGCCGCATATATCAACTACATACAGAGGAGTTTTCCTTTCACACGTGTAGCTCATAACAGGAAATTGTCTGTCAGAAATTTTCCCACTGACTGGAAATAGTCCCTTTGCTTCAGGTGGAGGTGATGCCTGGGCAGAATTCTCTGGGCAATGACCTGCTCTACTCACAGATCAGTTGACTTGGACATTACATAGACTTGTATTACGGGGGCAAGGTAAGGTCTGCTCAACATCCAGTCCAGCTAATTCAGACATGTCATCACATGCGGCTCCTCCAGGTCATGTGGAGATCAGTTCAGAATTACTGAGCCTGTGTGAAAGCACTGTCAGTATGTCTGTCTGTGTACAGGAGGATGAAAACAGCTTAGCTGGCATATTTACAGTGTGTACTGTAACACATTCCTCTCACCACATTTACCACAGTCTTTTCCTCCACCATCTTTTACGCTCGTCTCCTTCTACTTTGTCTTAAGTTGTCTGTAGACCTGAGAAAAATGACTCATCATTTTCATACAGAGTAAGATCTATGAAACGATTGGTTTTCTTCCTGGTTGCAGTATCCGGACTTCCTGCTGGAACCAAAGGCAAGACTGATTCTGTTTTTTCTTACGTGAGAGATGAATCTGTTTCTGCTGACTAAAGAAATGTGCTTCCTGTTGTATACTGGCCTCAGCAGGAGCCTTTAAGAAGGCCTGTCTCTTGCAGAGCACTTTGACCCCTCCTGACAGTATGATCAGCATATGACTACACAGCAGTTCACCATTAAATCGGTCGAAGGTCCAGGAGAGTGGATTACTTTGGGTAGTTACTGACATTTAAATTGAATGGATTTTTAATGCTGTTCACTCAAGGAATACATACTAGATTTACTCATGGATTATGTTCACACCTGAAAACCAAGGAGTTTGGACTATCTGGAATAGCAGGTGGGAAGATATAATGTAAATGCAAGTACCTTTTTAAGCAGTTAGTCGGTGATTTTTTCACTTTAAGTTCTTAAAAACACAAAATCTATCTTCATTATGAAGCAGGTATCATTAAGATTACGATGAGGAGAGCGGCCACTACTGAGCACAGTAGTCATTTTCATGCGTGTAGTATAATACTGATATAGTAGCTGTCAGTTAACACTCACAAGTTATTGGAAGGGAAGCTGTTTAGATTCATTTGTGGGTTTTTTTTGTTGTCGTAGTCTGTGATGGACAAGAAGTTCTTCCTCACTATGACATAAAGTATTACTTCTGATTAGACAGAAATCACTGGGGTGAGTATGTTGTACATTATAAGTTACAGGTAAATTAGTGTGCTATTCATGTTTGTTTGTTTTTTTTAAAAAAGCATTTTGAGAGCATTTTGCTCTTAAATGTTATGAATGATTGTCATTCACTCCATATACAGCATGCTTTACAGGAACATGATCAAGCCAGACAGATTTGCTGAGATTGAAGAGTAAGCTGTTTTCTCACTCTGGTCAGTACTGTCTGCTGGACCTGTGTTAACCGCTGCAGATCATCAAAACTGATGATGTAGCACTAAATGATGTTCAGTAGCTGATAGATAAGAACAGTGGAACTTACTACTGCTCCTTCACACATTAGGTGTTCAGGTTGTCTGTCCATCCCATTTTCAGGAGTGTGTAATGAGTGACCATTAGAATTTAAAGGGCCATAGTTAAAAAGTCGAGGTCATTGAGGCCTCATAAAACACGTTTTTGGCCATAACTCAATAGTTTAAACACTAATGGTGACACACTGTAATGGAAATCTCTAATATAATTAAATGATGTAGTGATGAAGTTTGATATTTGGTCAATGGCCAACTTTACTGTAACATTATAATGTTTTGCAGAAAGATTTGTCAAAAAACTGGTGTGGCAATTGTGACACTATTTCCTGCGCCTTAACCGGTTGGAAGACTAATACAACCCTTTTAGTACTGAGATGTTCTCCCTGAATTAACACGTATTCTCCATCCTCTGTAGGTGGCGACAGACAAGGTTGCTGGTAAGCTGAGTTCTACTCTCTCATGGGTGAAGAACTCGGTGTCCCACACGGTCAGTCAGATGGCGAGCCAGGTGGCCACTCCCACATCCCTGCAGACCACGGCTACCTCTTCTTCCACGTCTCTTTCCTCGCCTGCTCTCTCACCATCCTCGCCGGTGCAGCTCAGTCCTGACGATGTGGAGCTGCTCGCCAAGCTGGAGGAGCAGAACAGGTGAGCAGTCTGTGTCATCAGCCCGCCCTGCCCATCAGTGGCGGTAGCAGATTTTCTTTAGTGAAATGTTTGAGACTGTCCTGGACAGCAGAACAACAAAACTAGGTCAAAACTTAGTATATGGCTGGACTGTGTATGATCATCCTTTAAAAATGAGTATTTTTTGTGTGAAGTCTCAGCCTGCTATATGTTTGTTTCTCTTCTCTTCCTCTTTGTACTCACATACATTAGAATAGAATAAAATAGAATAACTTTATTAACCCCAAAGGGAAATCCATTTGTCTGTTAGCTCATGTACTATTTGCAGAAGAATTTAAAAAAACATTCTAATTATTCTCATACATTATTCTAATACAGCCAAATTTCTAATGAAGCTGCACTGTAGAGTCAGACAATGCAACAATTTTGAAATAGTAACTGAAATACAGCCAGTCCGTTAACCAGTCGTCATTTTGAAGCTGTTTCTCTGCTCTGCTAAAATCCAGATTTCAAACCACAATGTCGTACTCATAAGTTGAAAGCTGTGGAAGGCACAAATGCAGGAAAATACAATGTCCCTTCTGCAGCTCTCCTCAGTTGGTATATGCTTCATATATATGTGCAACAAAAGGAACACTGCAGCAGTTAGCCCTTGCCTACTGTTAGCATAACTATTAGCAACAATCAGCATAGCCACTCATCCCCTGCTTCCATGGTAAATCTACCAACACAACGACACATTGAAATATTACAGGATATTGAAGCTGACAGCTTGTTACCTGTCTGGGAAAGTTACTTTTATAAAGTGGCTGCACATTGAGTTCAGCAAAGAAAAATGGGAGTTTGCTTGTTCCTTCCAGCTCATTAACTTTCCAGCAACTTTTGACCTAATAGTTCCTGAAGGGAAACTCCTCTTGCACATGTAGTGAAATAAGGTTTAGAAGCATTTAGAAAATGCATCATGCATAAAGGCTACCAATGACAACTAAAATCAGAAACATAAAAGAATGTATCCAACTGCTTAAACCTTTCATCACCACTTCACATGACATCATCATACAGCCTCACCTGGACAATCTATACCATCATTAATACAGATGCTGACTGTATGGGACATAACAGTTTGGTCCTGTTGACCCTCAGTGGTTCAGGGAACCCAGACTGTACTTAAGGAGGACTGAATGGATGCTCGTCCTCCTCCTTAAAAATGTGAACAGGTTAGGTCCTGTGACATAACTGGACAAACTCATCATGCTGTGCAGGGTGTTCTCAGCACTAGACAAATCACTGTGCTCAGAAATGTGAATGTGTGTTTACCACGCACCCCAAACAAGTTCAACTTCCTGAGGAAGTGTAGTTGTAGCTGCTCTGTTGCGCAGGTTACAGTGTTATTGTCATATCCTATTAGTTGATTATATTATACAGTTTAGACACTTCTGAAACACCTAACACACCAGCACAGTGCACATTTTCATTATTTATTTTATTATTTGAATCATTATTATCTTAATGACGTTGCCTTTTGACACACCTGCACAACTGGCTGCATCTCTCTCTCATCCCTGCATCACATGGGCGTGCGAGTGGTGTCCAACAGGTTGGACATGCCAACCAGTTAAATGGAGAACACTAAGAGTAAAATAATGATATATATTTGACCATCCTGTTTGTTGGCTTTCAGTGTTCAGCTGTTATGCAAAGAAAAGATCATTTTGTCCTTTGAGGTTTTGGCTGCTTTTTGTCATTGTTTTAACCTGGAGGCTGTAGCGACTGACTCATCCAGTAGCTAAACAGTAATGGGCGATGTCTGTTAAACAACAACAGCAGCTGGCTCTAAGTACTGCATTTTCAATTACTTTTTTTTTTTGAACAGGTTCCTCATGAGAGTTGATCAGATAACTTGATTAACCCACCTCTTACCACAGGCACCGGGCCGACTCCAAAAATATTCACCTCACATCATTGGTTTATCTGCGTACCTGGATCAAGTAAAAGTCTGTAGTAAAAGCTGAGAAGTAAAGAGTGTGCTGCCCCTGACATGCAGACAAAAGCACTGTTAGAGGATGACGCAGCACTGCTGTCTTGCCAACTTTGTGAATTCTTCCCCTGTTGCGCCTCTCACCCGTGGCCGGTGCATTGCACTCTGTGTCAGCATGGAAACCAAGCATGCAGCTCAGAGCTGGTGATGGTTGGTTGGTGTTGGTCAGTGAAGAGGACAACAAAGCTCTGTTATACAGAGAATCGATGAATCAGTGGTACACCCACAGCAGGTCATTGCTCCGGTGCAGCAAGTGACACTTATTGTAATGTTTTTCATTACATCATCACAATCACAGTGAACCAGGAAAATGTAAAAATGTCTCCCTAACATCCACTATGAGGATGCCCATCTGGTGAACAGAAGTCACAGTGTCAAGGGACTTGATCTATCCTCTGACCCCTGTCTCCACCCCACAGCTGGGCCCTTTCACTACACACGTTTCTCTGATTCCACACTTTCCATATGACTGACACTGCAGTCTCCTGGTTTTTCTGCCATGCTGTAGCAACATACTAATCTCCACCAAACACACAAATCTCATACTTTTGTCATAAAGGTTTTTACAGGGCTGGTGCAATAAGAGGAGGGAGGAACTATGGAATTAATGTGTATCACAGATACTGTGATGCATCATGCACTTGCTTGCCAAGTGTTTGTGTGTTTGGTGAGGCCTTTGTACCCTGCAGTCAGAGCAGATAAAAGGCTCAGGCAGTGAGTAGTGTTACATTGAGGAGGAAGCCCCGAGCTGCTGCGATCTGTGAATCAGACATGCCACTGCGCCAGACTCTGTAGGAATCAGAGACATGAGGAGTGCATCATGAGTTTATCTTGGTAAGGTTTATAGTATTTCACGGCTTAACCTGCTGCCATAATGACCTGAAAAATGAAGGCATGATGACGTTTGAACTGTCACACTCTTTAAAGAGGACGTGCTTCTAATTGTTTGGCTTTTTGTGTTTCAGCTTAAACTTTACTCACATTTTCATTTTAATCACTGCAATTGTTCTTTGATCAAAATCAGTTCACGTAAGTTTTTTCTATTTTGTTTTTCTTGAAGTTTCTGACTTGTGTTTGACTACTAGTGAATTATTAGCAAAGCTGTGAGCAGGTTCATGTGTAGCACAAACTGAGTGCATTGAGTAACCAGATGTGACAGGCTGACAAAATGCTTGAAAAACCAACCATGGCTGCTAAACTCTAGCCAAAAGATTTCCCTTTTATTCACATTTTAGCTGTTAAAGCAAAGAAAGCCTCTTGCCTGCTAGTCTTCCTGGACATCCATTTCACTCCCTCCCTCTCGACCCAAATTTGGCTGTAACCCTAGCCGTTCTGGGAGTATGCTGTGTGACGTCGCAGGCTCCGGTGCAAAGGCCGCGGCCTTTTTCCGAGATCAGGTGTCTGAGCCTTTGTGTATCTGTCATGAGCCCCTCTGTGCAGCACAGGTCGACAGTCACTGCTTCTTTTCTCTGCACACCGATCTCTGATCAGGTCACTCCCCAGCCAGCCGCTTCCTATGCTGACCATGGATGAAAACAGTCAGTAAAATACACATTGGATCTCTACTGGACAGGCTTTTTTGTCCACTTTAAGCAGCTGCCAGTAGAATTTCAATGAATGCCAGCTCCCATTTTCAGTAGGAGTGTTTTTACATCCCTTTTGTACAGTCTCTCAGTCTGAATGGTTTTTGTATCAGTGTTTGACTGGTAGTTACTATGACCATTTGAATGAGAGACTTCTCGCATTGATTAAGAATGTAGCTGTTTATGACCATGACTATGACAGCTGATAGCTGCTGATGAACATGAGACAACTCAGTAGCTCTTATACAGTTTTCACAATGATGGTGTTGATCATTCAGTGTCAGGCCAGGATAATCAGGGGTGGATTTTTAGACTCTTCTGTTGAGGGAGATTGTTTGCTAATTCTCAGACTCTGACAGCCAGTGACTGTTATACAGAAACATCATAAATCTTAAATACTCTTTAATTTTTAGCAGTGCCCTAGAAGTGTGGGTGGCCTTGGATTTCAGCATTAGATGTGATATGTCTGTTTGCCTAAACAGCTTGCACATAGTCTGGCACTGATCCAAGATGTAGCAGATAGCAACAGTGGTCATGAGCCAAAATCACTGGTCGTATGGTTTGTGTATTTACCACTAGGCCAGCATGACACTCTAACAAGGACTCTAATTGTTGTGATGGTCCTGCATCGCAGCTGCACACACACATTTTTCAAGTGGCTTTGATATACTGATCTTCAGAACATGAAGTGTGCCCTGCTCTTGTGCTGAAGCCTGTATTAATTCTTTTAATGAGATTTCAACAGGGACTATGATGCGGCATCATTTTTGTCAGTTTGTTGTAGTTGGTAAAAGGTCAAAATAATTAATACTGTCAAAGCTTGTAAAGAAACACCAAAGTAGTTACTGAGTTAAAGGTGGGGCTGGAGATCTATTTCTGGAGCATTTTTTACTGAACTGCTTGAAATCCTCTCCACACCCAGACTGCAACCAATTAATTCAATGCTTTTTCACAAGAATGAAAAAAGTCAGTCACCTGTGGAAAAGACCATCTAATCATCTTGAATGCTCTCTCCTTCATCTGCATGTACCACTCTTTGTGCACTAATTCTGTGTGTGCTCAGATTCTTCAATGAGTTACGCCACAGAAAAGACAACACCAGTAATTCCATTGTAGAATACTGAAGTCTGGTAGGTGGCAATGTAGCTCTAAGCTGGATGTTGGATGGTTTATTATGATGTTAGGTGTTTTCTTTCACGTGATGAGCCATGAGAAAAAGCTGGTGGAAAGTTAGCGATGCTGCGCAGTGAGGGTGATACCTTCGCAGACCTTAAGACCTTACCTTTTTTTTTGTCAAAGATTCAACCATTATGATTGTTGTCAGTTCGTGTGAGTGTGTGAGAGTGTGTGTATACAGCTATTGAAATGTTAACAGCACATCCAACCTCATGACTTTGACCACAGGCTGTTGGAGACGGACAGCAAGTCGCTGCGCTCCATGAACGGCTCCAGGCGGAACAGTGGCTCCTCCCTGGTGTCCAGCTCCTCCGCCTCCTCCAACCTCTCCCACCTGGAGGAGGACTCGTGGATTCTCTGGGGGCGAATCGTCAATGAGTGGGAGGAGGTGCGCAAGAAGAAAGAGAAGCAGCTCAAGGTGAGACCAGTGCACACGACTACCCGCAAAGTGACGGCCCAGTCTTGTGCAGACACGCTTAAGAGCTTACTGAAACATGACTGCATTAAGAGCTTACTGAGACACATTTGACCCTGCTGCTGCTGAAGAGGAGGTTGGGCTGTGGAGCTGTAATTTTAGACATTTATTTTGGTCTGCCTTTTAGATAATTGCCTGGTTGATAAGAATAACAGTATCCCATGTCCCAAAGAAAAGAGTCAGTAGCTCCCTTGATATTTCCCTGCAGCAGAACAGCTTGAAACACTAAAGAAAAGTTACAATCTAGGCGAAGATACACGTGTTTCACAGCCATTTGTATCAACCTCTAGCCTGAATGATACAATGGCCATATCTGTTTGAATGTTTACTCAGTCCAGAAATAATTTCTAAGGCTATCTTTGTCCAAAGTGACCCTGTAGTGTTGTCCTCGATCTTGTTATTTTGGTTCCTGACATTTGAAGCTAATTTTAGGTTCCTTGTTTCTACAGTTACTCTCTGAAGTCTTGATATAACCCTATGCCCAGTCACAGTCGGTGGCAGTCGGATTTAAACTGCACATGCACAGTGGAAATCTGTGTTAACACAGCGACAACAAAAACCATCAAATTCTTCACCTGATAACAGCCACAAGTCGTGGCAGTGACTCAGCAGGGCACCTGCAGTCTGCTGATGCTCAGACTCACTGCTCAGTTCACTGACAGGATACTGGGGGCTAGTTCATGGCATGCTAACTGAATACCTCAAACGCTGCACTAAAACAAGAAGCATCCCATTTGTCCATCCCTTTTTCAGCTTTTAAATAACCACCCCACACCTCTTCAGTCATAGTAACAGTCAAGGGTGGGGTACTTGTATATAATCCTGGAGAAAGACTGTTGATATTTGTAGCCACTCTGGCCCTAGATTCATGGACGCACTCTGTCAAAGCAACAATAAAATGGCTGGATCTGGGGCATCTTACACAATGTGGAGGATTCTCTCTGACTTTGAAAAAAACGTGTATTATTACAATCACCTAAATTACTTTTAAGCCCATTGTTTGTAATACATATACCAGAAATGTGTGTAAATGGAATTGCTGTTGCATGAAAGTGTTTCTTGTTACTGTGTGTGTAAATGGAGAAGTGTTGCGAAGGACCAGTGAACCTGCATGGGTGTTACTATGTAATTTAACAGAAGTAGTAATAACCAGCTGGGTGAAACCAGTCTGCATATTAATCATAACTGCTGAGGCCTCTGCAGATTCAGTGTTTTCTTCCTCTTGGCTTTGAGAGAGAGAAAAAGAAAGAGAGAGCGTGAGAGAGAGGGGGGACCCAGTTTGTGGTCTGTAAAGAAAGGAACCTTGAATTTTCTTTACTTGTCAGCAAAACCCATGGTGTGTTCATGTTTTCTGTACTTAACATCTCATCAAGACCTTCTACTGACCAAGTGAGAGCTAAATGAAATTAGAGATTAAATGTAGACTCATAACACACATTTTACAAAGTAAGAAAGCAACTTTCACTCACAGACAGTTCAGATATGAGACGGTGCATTGTTCCAGTACAAAGCTTGGTTTGTCTTGTCTAACCTCTGAGAGCGGGAGGGATCCCCCTGCTGAAAGCCTGTGTGGGTGGACCTCTGCTCCAGATGCACCCTGGACCGACCAGATGCACACACACACACACACAGCCATACACACTCCCATCATAGCAGGAAAGACCAGTGTTCCCTGTCAGCACAGGAAATTGCTTAATCAAATTGTATCAGCAGAAATGTATGGAAACACATTGCAGCAGCAAGTGCCTCACAGACAAGATAGTATTAGCCAGTGGAAATCAAATCACTACTATATGCTCACTGTGTTAAAATGTTAAAATAAGAACTAGAGGGCAAGGCATGCCAATGTTGTCTCCACATGCAGCTTGTCTGTTTTCTTATACTTTTACACTTTGTCTTATTGGCCTTACTTTCAGGCGTCCATCTAAATACCTTGTCAACGTCTTAAACAGTCAACTAGATTAATATCAGTTTCACAAAGTATATATTTTTTTCCTTGACCACAGGATCTTGTCAAGAGAGGGATTCCTCACCACTTTCGGGCAATAGTGTGGCAGCTGTTGTGCAATGCCCAAAATATGCCCATCAAGGATCAATACTCAGAACTCCTGAAGATGACATCACCCTGCGAGAAGCTGATTCGCAGAGACATCGCCCGCACTTATCCCGAACATGAATTCTTCAAGGAGAAGGACAGCTTGGGCCAGGAAGTGCTCTTCAATGTCATGAAGGTAAGTCCTGGTTTGTGTCTGAGGCACCTCCTTGTAAGAAGATGAGCTGAGGAAATCCAAAGTGGACCTTTGGAGAAACTTGTGTCCTGTCACTTGGGACTCATCCAGAGCTGATTCTTCCTACCTCAGGCATATTCTCTGGTGGACCGCGAAGTTGGCTATTGTCAAGGGAGTGCGTTCATTGTAGGACTGCTGCTCATGCAGGTAATAATCTATGCTCACCACATGTATACACATGCACTGAGACACCATCTTCCAGCAATAAAGTTTAGCATGTGTGAGTGAAGAAGAAGACGACACATGTTGAGGTTTAACTTGATGCTGTTTTTTTTCCAGATGCCTGAAGAAGAGGCTTTTTGTGTGTTTGTCAAGTTGATGCAAGACTACAGGTTACGAGAGCTCTTCAAACCCAGTATGGCTGAGCTGGGACTCTGCATGTACCAGTTTGAGTGCATGATCCAGGTAGAAACCACCTCACACTGTATTGTAAAGATGCTGGCAGGAATTCAGAGTTTGACAAAATGTAGAAATGTACAGTAGTGAAGGTTTGAATCTGTATGATCTGGATTTTCCCCTCACAGGAGCAACTGCCAGAGCTGCACATGCACTTCCAGGCTCAGAGCTTTCACACGTCCATGTATGCCTCCTCATGGTTCCTCACTATCTTCCTCACCTCCTTCCCTCTGCCCGTCGCCACCAGAATCTTTGATATCTTCATGTGTGAGGTCAGTGAAAAGGAAACCGTGGCTACTTGGATGTATTAATCTATAAAGAATTTGTATTTTTTTAGGTTGCATAATACTTGTGATCAATCTCTACAAGACATACTCTCATGACTGTATTTTTTTTTCTGAACTAGGGTTTTTTTGTTTCTTATGCTGTTGAATCTTACCTTTTTTCCCACTTAGAAAGATGTAAGGCTAACATTTATTCTACTACAAAGAATTATGACATACAGTATAAATTAAACATCAAACTAAATTTGATCATATTGTCATGGATACATTATCCATTAGCGCCACCTGCTGGAGAGGACAGAAACATTTCAGGGCAGGTGTAGTTGTCACTGAGTTTTTTCACCACTCCCCTGAGACATTTTGTAGTGAAAAAATTTGAAATCTTACTCCATAAACATACTTCACCCGTACTGGCTCTCACAAAAGATCTCTGTAAAGATGACTCCTCAGTCACTACCGGTGATCTCTCTCTGCAGGGTCTAGAGATCGTTTTCCGAGTGGGACTTGCAATCCTTCAGATGAATCACGCTGAACTCATCCAGCTCGACATGGAGGGAATGTTACAGGTAAATCTCACCATTACCTGTACGTAACTTGTCCTTCAAGCGGCTCAGATTTCTTGTGTAAAATGTGCTGCTCCCTCTAGGGAGGAACCTCCACCACACCTAGTTAATTGATACATGTCTCCTCCCAAGTTGTACTTGCATACATAATGACATTTGCAAAAGTGCTTTGTGGTCAGAGAAACACCTGACTGGGACTTGAGTGTGCACAGTTGTCTGAAAGTTGCTGGGTGTGTGTGTGTGTTATGGGTGTGTGGAACTTATTCTGTTTCCTTACTGTGCTCCAGCACTTTCAGAGAGTCATCCCTCACCAGTTTGACAGTGGACCAGACAAGGTCATCCAGGCTGCTTATCAAGTCAAGTACAATGCCAAGAAGATGAAAAAGTAAGCACAGCTGTTGTGTCCTCACCACATCAGGGTTTTTTGCAGGCCTTTGCCACCTTGGTCTCAAAAAGACCCAGGAAAACCCTGTACATATGGCTCTCTCTTTTTTCTTCATGCATTTATCTCTTACATGTGAATGGCCTGTCTCACTGCACCACCCAACTCAAACAATGGAAATTTCACCCATACCTGCCAATGATTCTATAGAGTTCAATACTAATTTTGTGATGTTAAACAATTGTATATTTTAGACTCAAAAGTTTTAACCTTGATTGGCTTTGTTGTATTTTACAGACGCTGTAAAAATAGATAGATAAATACCAATTGTGATGATAATGATAATAGGAATATGTGTTTCATTAATTAGTAATTACCCCCATCCACAAACTGAAGTGTTCTGGTAAGCTTTGAATTTGCCATTCATATATATACATAACCACAGAAACACTCACAGAGAGAGACACCGGGCGGTAGGCTCTGGGAGAAACGATCCAGGTGGCGTCCACTTGAAAACCATCACCACGGTGTAGTGTGAGAAAGGATGGAAGGTCACACTTAAGCTGCATTCACATGGAATCAGGCAGACGGCAAACCGGATCTCATTTTAGTGGACAAGAGAAGGCCGGTGAAATGTGGGCAAGGTAAACAATACAATATTGTCATGTGTGTATTGTTTTCGTTCCTCGTGTCGTTCCAACAGACCACTTTAGCACTTTAGCACGTTTATTTATCCCGTTCTGTGCAGCGGCCGTCGTCCTTCTGCCATCTGCTCGATTCCACGTGAATGCAGCGCTATTCAGTCGGAACCTCACTGGTAGATGGGAGAAATTTTTACACAGTATGTCTTTAAACCTTATTATGTTAAATCTAATGTTTAAAAAGAACATCTAAAATCCATCAGTTGAGTTTGAGATGAAAGAGATCCTCTAAAGAAATTTGTTCGAAATCATTCAGAAATGACAATCCTGTAATTTCAAATGTGTTTCCAATGTTTTTGTGTTTGAGTTGTTGTTGTCAGTAGTTTAGCCCAGACTTTGGTAGGCTGTTATTCAACAACACTAATATTGTCTTCAATGAGTCTCGTCTGTAAATGTTTTACAGACTAGAGAAAGAATACACTACAATCAAAACTAAAGAGATGGAGGAGCAGGTGGAGATAAAGGTAAGTGGAGATGTGAATTATCGTAAATGTGAACTACGATGACGAAGCCTCAACCGTGATAATTGTGATGCTTTATCTTTACATGCTTTTGCAATTCCTCGTTGTGCAGAGGCTGCGGACAGAGAACAGACTCCTGAAGCAGAGGATAGACACACTAGAGAAAGTGAGTGCATCAGTTTTTGTTTCAGGTGTCAAAGGTCACTGAACAAACCACTTTCACACCATTCCCTGCTCATTGACATTACATTAACCCATCCAGCTGTGTATGCTCATACACCATGCATCTCCTCCTAATGGTGGAGCCTTGTCTTTCACTAACAGGGCTGTGTTAGCTGAAAGTTTACAAGATAAACCACTGTCGACTGGTACAGTAAATATTCTGATTGTAGAAGAAGTTTCTCTCAGAAACAGAAGATGGATTTGTATTTGCAGTTGTCTTTGTGACATGGTGATGCTCTGGGTGGCTTGAATAACTTCATGTAGTGACATTTTAAAATTGACCAGACCAAGATCACTAACTGGAGCTGAGACTGTTAACAAGCTTGTCTGGAATGTGAAAGTGGCAGCTTGATGCCGTTCAAGCTGATACAAACACTGCATGACCGTGCACCATTTGTATCATTCTGCACCTGTTTGTGTCTCTCTGAATGGGCCTGCTGCTGCCAGGTACAGGCACCATGCATGAGGTCTGCCGTGATAACAAGGGTGTCTGCTGCACCGCATCTGTCTGCAGGGAGATGCACTGTGGTCCCAACCAGCCCCATATATTTCAAACCAGCCCGAGGCTGCTGCTCTCTGATGAGACTGTCACTTAACTCCCAGAACCCTTTTAACTCTTCACTTACTGAAACCGTTCAAAAGCTTGGATGAACTACCTCAAAGCCCAGCTCTTCTGTTCACTCAAACAGCACGTACCTGTCTAACACTGTGAATGTGTGCTGTGCTACCATACCTCACTCTCTACTTTAACTAGAGCTGTCCTGTGCTGCTTCCTGTCTGAAACCTTTCACTGTGTTATCAGCACTGCCTCAATCTTCACTTCTCCACCAGCTCATTTGCAACTTTTCACCACACCTGCATGCAATGTTCCTTTTCTGCCCCTGAATGTAAACATCATGCTACACCTGGTAAATACGTATTTCAAGTGAGAAAATGAACATTGCATTTCTTCTCTAAAACAATCAATTGTTCTTGTGTGTGCTTTAATCTGTCCTCTGGATTGTCTCTTTCTCTCTGCTGTGTCTTGTTGATATTTCTGTTTTGTAGGAAAGTGCTTCCTTGGCAGATAGATTGATCCAGGTATATTCCTCATTTTCTCTTTGCCTTTATCACTTAAGTTGCACCCTCCCTCTTTTTCCTACCTCTCGTAGCATTGCATGCATTAGCACAATGAAGGACAGAGTAAAAATGAATGTAATGCATTCTAATGAATATAGAACAAAACCAGATTATAATATCTAACAACTAAGAGCTTTAAATATGTGCATGCAGTTCCACATTCTGGCATGACACATGAAATAAGAGACTCATAGATCATGCTTAAGAAAGCAAAAGAATCAAAAATGTAAATCCCGCCTTGTTAGATTTGAACAAGCATGTCCTTACAAAACCCCTCGCCTTCTCTTCTGATTTGCCCACCCACTCCACCCACTCATTTCACTTCTTTCCATGCTCACTTCACTCCCTCCTTGGTTGGTTATGTCCCAAGGGACAAGTGACTCGAGCTCAGGAGGCAGAGGAGAACTACCTGGTCAAGCGGGAGCTGGCCACGGTCAAACAGCAGAGCGAGGAGGCCAGTGCTCAGCTGGAGCAAGCCAAGAACACCATCATGCAGCTGCAGCAGCAGCAGCAGCAGCAGCAGCGGCCACATGCGGTAAGGAGGGCCACAGAGTCCCCAGCTGGCAGGACACAGTGGTGATTACAGCCCAGGCTTGTCCTCAGGTCCCGCCTAGTCTGTGACAGGAGCTGGGACATTCACACCGGGATGTCTCCCAGATCAGTTTGTGATGTGCTGTGCCAGGAACCTCAGGCTGACCGTTTTACAATGATGTGGTGCACTGACAGCCGGACCAGTAAGAAGGTGTTTTCACCAGAGATGGAACGTGTCACGGTTCTCTGTCTCCCCTGTTGGCTCGTACCAGCGAGCCACAAAATCCAAGCAGAGGCTGAAGAGAGCTTTTCTCACTTAGCACATCGGCTTTGGGTGATGATATGTTTTGGCATGCATGAACTCAAATTGGGTGCAAGACGGTTCAGCCACTGTTTACAGTCGTGAGTAAATGAATTTGTAAGCAGTTGTCTCACAGGCTGGTAGATTTCACACTTGGCCTTCTTTTCACATGACATATCTCTTGACCTAGCATTCTTAATTATTGATGGTTGGAGTCCAGATGGTAATGTGCAGACATTATCATGTTTTACATAATTTGCTGTCTTGCTTAACACTGAGCAGTCCTGAATTATTTATTTGAAAGTGAAAGACAGAATGGTTGATACCAGCTGAATTCTTTGTGTGTGAAGAGGCATTTAGGAGTGTTGTGGATTTTTACTACACCACACACACATACAACACATACAAATGGAATTTGCTCGCTAGGACTCTTGTGTTCATTTTGAATGTTAAATGTTTTGTTTTTCATTGTGGGGAGGGGGACACAGTTGTCGATATCTGTTACCCTGTCGTGTCTGTATCTCTTCTCATTCACCTGTGCTGTTGGTTGTAGAAGGGAGTCCCTCGATACTCTGAGGAGGCCGTCCTGCAGCTGGAGAGAGAGCTTGTACAGGCCCGACTGAAGGAGGCAGAGTCCCAGTGTGCACTCAAAGAGATGCAAGACAAGATCCTCGATATGGAAAAGGTGAATTTCCTATGATATTGTTCTGCCTTCATCTCAGAAATAAACTGTATGTTTATTAGCATAGTTCCAAAGCTTACGTTTCCTACACGCCTTCCTCAGAGGAACACGTCGCTACCAGATGACACCAACGTGGCACGACTACAAGAGGAGCTGATTGGTGTGAAGCTAAGGGAAGCAGAAGCTCTGACAGGCCTGAAGGAGCTGAGACAGCAGGTCAGAGACCTGGAGGAGCACTGGCAGGTGAGGGTCAACATTTCACAACGAAGTCTGTGAAATGCAAAAGAAAAACTGAAAGCTTTGCCTGTCCATTTAGTAAATAATGAGAAACTGTCTTGACTTACACTGCTCTTAACACGTCTCCCCAGCGTCACTTGGCACGCACCGCTGGTCGCTGGAAGGACAGTCCCAAGAAAAACACCTTGAGTGAGCTGCAGGACGAGCTGATGAGCGTGAGGCTGCGAGAGGCCGAGGCCCAGGCAGAGCTGAGAGAGTCTCGGCAGAGGATCCTGGAGCTAGAGACGCAGGTCAGAGGTCACCATCATCAGCTTTCTAATTTCATTATTTGTCCTGAATTTTCTGAGCCTCTGTTGTCCTCATAGTGCCATCAGTCACAGTAAAGCTAAAGGTATGTTCCGGTAACATCTCAGCAGTCAAGGTGGATGCACAGTTTTCCTAGGAAACAGTAAAAAAAGCTGAAGAGGAGCAACGTCTCTGCCTGTATTATCACACAGTGGCCTTCAGGTGGCAGCAGTCATCTGCTGATCAGACTGCTCAGAAACTTCAGTGCGAAGAGGCAACGTCACCAATCACCACATTTTTTGTTTGGATACATCTGAAAATGTTGTAAACGTCACAGCAGAAAAAAAACAAACACGTAAATTCTCGGTAAAATCTCAATGAACTGTAACACTTTTGCTCACACAGAGTCAGATCCACAGCAACCAGCTGCGACGGGCGGAGCAGGAGGGTCGCTGTCTCCAGGACCGCGTGCAAACACTGACGACGCAAAACAAAGATCTGAACGTGCAACTGCAAGAGATCAAACGGAGACAAGCTGAGATTGAATGCAAGGTACATGTGTACATCTGTTGCCGAGCTACAACACACAACAGTCGCAGCACAGAGACAAACCACTGCAGCTCTGTTGTGGTGTCGTCTCTGAAGTAAACCCAACACTCAAAGTTTATGTCAGCTGGCATATTTGGATAACACTTCATGTTTATGTAGAAAAATAAGATAAGATGGTGTGAAGGCTTCTCATCTGACTCATATTTCTTAATAAAAACTTAATTTAAAAAAATCTGGTCTGTTACCTTTGTCAGTTTCCAGATCCAGAAGGAGGAAGCAAGTTTTTTATGATAATATCACAGCGTTGATGGTGCTAGATTTCTGCTGAACACTGTGTTAACACTCCCCCACCTCTCAGGAATTTCCCCCCTGCAAATTCACTCGTCCAGAAATAGAAAATAGACAAATGTTTTCGATGCTTTGTTGTCTTTAGCTAATGTGATGTCATTAGCTGCCTTTGCTGTTGCCTAAGTGCTCTGTCTGGTTTGTTTTTCTGTAGAGTAAAGAGGAGGTGATGGCAGTGAGGCTGAGGGAAGCCGACAACATTGCTGCTATGGCTGAACTCCAGCAACAGATCTCAGAGCTTGAGATTGAGGTAAAGTCCCAGCGCGCACACACACACACACACACACAAACCCCTTTGTCTGTAACTCTGCCTCTGCATTAAGTTGAATTTCTATGACTCCAGCCCACTTACATTGGCGAGAAAAAGGAATAAGACCTGAGAGCCACCTGAGTTTCTGCATGAGTGGTACTGAAATATTAAGAGATCCATAGTTACAATGTCAGTCAAATACTTGCAGTAGATCTGGGAGATATAGCCCCAAAACAACACCCACAATTTTTTACACATCTCTCACATCTCAGTTATGATTTAGTCAGATTTTTATTTTCCCCCTTGAATGTGAAATGCCACCACATCTGTAATGTGTTGCCATTGACACCTGTTCTTCTCATATGGGACACTATGGGGAAATTATTCTACTCCTGTTAGCTGTTTGTAGCAGTAGTTTGAGGCTCACAGTGCCACATACTCCTCCCACTCAGCTGCTGCCTCTTTTTTGGATGCTGGAGAAAATGAGTTGCACTGCTGCTTTTAGTGGCCACAGACTTTACAGACTGGTCCGTCACTTAAACACCCAATGAGCCACGTTCAGGTGAGAGAGGAGAACCTTTCTTAGAACCATCTCCTCCTGTCAACTAGGCCTAACAAAAAGAGCTGAAGAAGATTAACAATCCACAATCATTGTGAATGAGCCGTGCTGCAGTGGTGCACGGCAGTGATGTCATCCAAGTACTTAGGTTAGTAAAAACTCTGGATGACAATAACAAGGCAACTCTGAACCGCTCCAAACTCACAAGGGAATAATACTGGAGATTCATAACAACATATTGGTGAAATGAACGAGTTTTACAGCAGATAATGTCTTATTTAGAGGCTGCATTGTTGATGCCCCAACACTCCCATTATTTGGATATCGTAGATCTCGAATGGATCTAAATATCGTCCGAAGGACTCCAAGTTACACCAAAGTTGTACACTTCTCCTTTAACGCTTCTGCTCACACTTCTAACATACATAAGTCATGGCTGCACGGAGCCTGTGAGCAGCAGCAGCAGCAGCCACTGTCTGTCCACCTGCTGAGGATCAGTACAGGTTGGCCGATGCTAAAGGACAATGACCACAAACATCAAAGTTAATCAACTACCTAATCAACCTACATGTGTTCAGGGAAGGCACAAAAGTATCAGAACTGTCTGTGTATGTGATTTGTACATAGTATATGTGATGTATACATAGATAAAAATCTGCTCGATTTGGAATGACATTTTACGTTGATTTGGTTTCTGTTTGTGGTTTAGTCTGAACTTTTCAGTCACAGTTTGAACCTCTGAATTTGATCAATGGCTTGTTTGAACACGTTGCCATGGAGACACAATTGTCAAATCAGATTCAAATCAGGCCCACACAGTCCACATATAGCAGATAAGCTGGGTTATATATTTCCCAACTGCTACTTTGGTTAGTCATGAATGTGTAATGTTGCAGAGAAATGCTTCACATTTGAAACGAACACACTGATCCTGGGTGTAGGGTTCAGATGTGTGTTGCCTTGTTCATTAACAACAGTAGAAGCTCAAATCTGCCACACAGCAGAATTTCAACATTTTTCCACATGTATTCCAAACCTTAAATCAACAAAGTGTGTTTGACAAGGTTTATCTTCACGGTTTAACTCATCATTTTGTTTCCCAGTGTATTGTATTTCACAGCTGGAAATCATTTGCGGATTTTCATTTTTTTTGGCAAATACTAAATATTTTTGGGATTGCGGAGAAGACCCTTGGTCACAAGAATAATAACTTAAGCCTTTACACATACACATTCAGTGAACAAGAGTTAAGAAATCAGTATTTATCCTCAAACAAATGTAACGTTACACACAACAAGGGTGACCAAAACAAATACAGGCCTGTTCTTACAGCACCAACACTCAACAGTAGTGAGAGATAACAGTTGAAATAATCTTTAAAAAAAATCTTCAGATTGGTCTAGTGTTGAAACATGACATTTTTTACTAAGTGAAGAGTAACAGGAAGATGATCACACTGTTTTATATACACTGTAGGGGATGAATGTGAATTTTTTTGTTGGGTGTGAACTGGTGACATCACAGGAGCTGGACGTAAAGTTCTGTTTATTAGTAATATTTATCATTACACTTTCTTGGCGTAGCTCTGAGAAAACTGGACAAATTCTTGTTTTTAGATGAGTCATGAGACCTTTTTGTTGCCTCACAAATGACTGTCTGTCCCAGTCTGGCGTGGCACTGCGCCCACACATGAGCTGATTATAAATTGATTGTAATACCAGAGAATTTTCCAATGTTTTTTGCAAACATATTAGACTGAGTGACTGATCACTGATCAGTAGACAAAACAGTATCTAAAAGTTGATCCTATATGAATGTGTGAATAACACAGGATGATAAGAAGCAGTGATTTTATTCATATCAATCACTGTTTAGTCCAAACTGACCAGTGGCATGTTTAGCAGCAGTTAGGTCTTGAAGTCTGTGTGAGCTGACGCTCTGTAGAGCTGTGTAGGAAAATCAGCCTCGACCCATACACATCTGATCCTGGGCGCTTTTGTTAAGCAGCACATCACAGCTTCAGTTACTTTTGCTTTCAGTCGGTGTTCGACTTTAAACTAAAATGAAAATATATATTTAAGAACTGACTGAAACAGTATTAATTTAGTTTAGTTACCTTTTGTATGTTGGCCTTAACTTTTGATGACAGATTGGATCCTGCTGAACATGGATTGTACCAGTCTAACACTAATCTATGTGGAGGTGCTCTACCTTGTATTTGATAGAGTCAATATTGATCAGGCCTCTTGTAGTTTCTTCAGCAGTGGTTTTCCTCTCGCACGCTGTCCATAGTTATCTTAACGCAGTAAACAGAAACCTTCAGCGTGATCAGTCACTGAAACACATTTCCACAGATGATCCTTGTGCTAAGTCTGAAGCACCTCCATTTGTCAGTGCAGAGGGGCTGAAATAACACACTCAACATGGACTCATTGTTGTGGACAGCCACTGTCGGCCTTCTGTTAGTAGCTGTGAGGTTCTTCCTGCTGCAGCTATGTTCAGCTCGTGTTCAGGAGTCTGCTGATGCTCTTTTACCCTCTCCAAACTTTATGTCACACACTTCAGTATCTTACTAGTTCAGGCTGATCCCTACCAAGTGGAGCCTCGCCTCATTAGACTCAAAGCTGTGGTGTTCACATGTAATTTCATGACCTTAAAATCACAGATGTAATCACTTTTCATGCACTGAGGTTGCACTGTCTTTTGAACATCCCATGCAACATGTTGAATTTTAATTATACATAAGATAAAATACAATTGTTAATTATTTGTCAATAGTTCCAGCTTTTCCAAAGTTTATGCTGCCGTATAAACAGATTGATTAGAAAATACTGAGCAAACACATTTGTAACAATATTTGTCTTCATAAGGGTTGTAATTGTCGGGAAAATTCTATACATGAATAAACACTTGTTTATCTATCTATATAATTATGTTGAAGGATGAACTCATGGATGAAGCTTAAGTTAATGCCACTGACATGGGTGTAATATCAGGTGAACTGAGCCAATGATCAAACCAAAGTTGGAGCTACTGTTGCAAACGGTTGCGACTTAGGGTCAGTGCTGCAGGTCTGTGCCCTTTGCAGATGTGCTCCTGAGTGTAAGGTGTTTGACATGATCTAAGCTGTAGGGCCAGACTATTTATAAGTTTGACACCTACAACAAAAACACCCCCTCTTCCCCTTCACAGGCTACACAATCACACCGTGTGGTCTGAGGTTTTGTTACTAAGTGATAGAGCAAAAACATGCAACACCAAAACTTCACCACTCCCGCCTTCACACACATAAGACTACATGAAATTGACACAGGTGGGTGTAAAACTATATAAAGCCTTTAACTCTGCTTTATTTTATAAACAGGATCCTGATGCTTATCACAGGTTTGATCTGTGTATTGTGTTATTTGTTCTGTCAGGAGCAGAAATAAAGGAGGAGAAGGAATCAGTTCGTTTGCCTTCTTGTCAGTGAAGGTGACGGTGATGAATTTGAAAGGTCAGAGGTCACAGAGATCAGATTGACTTTGTCTGAGTGCAGGATTCAGAGCAGCAGCAGACTTGGATGAAGCGGTAGTGACTTGAATCTGTGCGTACTTGATCATCCTCTTGTAACTCTGCAGATGATGCTGCAGAGGTTTATTGAGTGGTACAGAGGGATGATAACAAACACCGAGTGGTGATGGAAAAGGTTGTCAGTGAAACTGAGATCTCTAGAAAGGTTTATGTAGGATTCTTTCACTACCACAATCATGGCCTCTGTTTAACGCCACAGTGCCACTGTCTCTGAGCTGATAGGAAGTGGTTTCTCATCTTGAAGCAGAGACTCTTACCAAAGGTGACATGCATGGTTTATTTTGAGGTTTCTATTACAAGCTCAGAGATTTATACTAAATGTTTTAGACTGTAAGTGGCATTATACTGTCATTGTCAGAAATTTGTTTGTTTTTTTTAAAAAAAAGCTAAACTAAACTGAAGCTGTGCATCTGTGGTGCAGTTAGAATGTTGTCATCAAATATCTATTGGAAACAGTTGTAAATTTATTTGACTAATCAGACTTGCTCTTTACAGAGAAGCAGCTAATTGATAGTGAAGTTTGATCACATGACAAATTAACCTTAACCATCATTTCACACTCAAGCTGTGAGATTTCACACATCCTATTGCAGATTCAGAATAAAACACACAATGCCACAACAATGGAGACACACAAGGTGTAAAAACACTTTGTTCTGTTTAGTGAAATCCTAGTGCAGTTTTTTTTTTTTTCAGAAACTTCTCTTATGAGCTCACTCACTCACTCCCTGTGGTCAGTTTAAATCATATCAGTGCAGTAAGCAAAGCTAAACCTCCAATACATTTTCTACTATGTTCTGCTTTTCTTTTTTTTTTTTTGAAAGAGGTTTGTGACCCTCTGCGACAATCTGGCACCTGGTGATTCACACAGCTGAACATGAGGAAGTCTTATTAACTGCCTGCCCCTTTGTGGTGTTTTGACAAAACCTCAAAAACAACACACTTTTGGATTTAATCTCGCACGTTTACACGTCTCCTTGTGAAGAAAAAAAACCCCACTGGGGCCCACTAAACTCTACCGTGCCTCGCCACAGGAATCAAAAAGCCCATCTGTATTTTGAGGTGTTGGCGAGCCAGAAAAGACTCAAGTCCACCTCTGTACCTTGACACCCAACCCCTGTTGTGTACCGTCTTTCTTTTTTTGGCTCAGTGTAGCTGCAGCTTGTGGTTTGAACTGCTCTGTGCACCCATCACTGGTCTCAGCCTAAGAACAGGCAGGTTCACGCAGAGCGACTGAGGTTTGAAAGAGAGTTGGTGTTTGTCTCCAGTGCATGCAGATGTCTTCAGCGAGGAAGGTAAACATCACATGGGCTGTTAAACTGTTAGAGACAACAACCAGCCTCATCCCCAGGGCCCGAGGAGGAAATCAAGCACAAATGACACTGTCTTGTGTTTCCTCTGACATCTGTCACTTTACTCTCCCGCCACACATGCAGGCTCCTTCGTCATGCTGCTTTTTTAGACAACTGTGAATATCAGTGGGTATGCATTAAGAGCATTTTAAGTGTATGCAGCGTTTTCCACTCAGCCCCAAGTTGAACCACATAGTCTCTGCTGATTGATTTACATGAAGCTGAGATGTTTAGTCAGCGTCCTCTGTAGGAAAGCTGCCTGTGTCACTGCAAGTGCAGTAGTTTTCTTCTTGTAAAGAACTCCCCCTCTCTATCAACAGAAAGAAGAAGGAAAGGTCCAAGGCCAGCTGAACCACACAGACTCCAGCCAGTACATCCGCGACCTCAAAGACCAGATAGCAGAGCTAAAACATGAGGTGAGAGGCATCGGGTCCACTGCTAACCGAGCTAGCTCGATGCAAACTCGGTTGTTTTCGCTTCTTTTTTTTATCTAGCATTTCAGAAGTTTCACAACATTCCCCCAGATATGTTTTTCCTTTGAAGCTAACAAATTAGAAGTGTTAACTACACCCAGAGATTTCCTGTGTGGAGCTAACACACCTCTTGTGACTACCCAAGAGATGTTTGTACAACAGGGTTTCACTAAGCTCATCACAGATGAGAGCAAAGGTAGGTAACAAAGGTGTATGTGTGTTCAGAGATCAAATGTTACAACTGCATAGAAGGGAAAGTCAAATCTGATCATTTAGTTCATTTTAGTAAATGTATATGTACTGAAACACCGCGACATACATCTGTATGTAGAAATATTATAATGCTCATAGTACTTTACATAACATGTTTCCAGCTCTGCTTTGTTATTTTTTGTGATTTGTTTTTTCGTTTCGTTTTGTTTTTTTGGTTGTTGCATCAAAGTCAAACCCTGAGACAAGTTAGCTGATCCATGCTGTCATTAACTTAGGAGGGGGCTCATTCAGTAGACGTTTTGTTGTTGGATTCTGTTGTGGTCTGGTTTGGAAAGTTGATGAAGGAGAGGCAGCCTCAGACCCCCACACAGTGCCCTGAGTCAACACACAGCTGCCACGGACCACTACCTGAAGAAAAGAAATGAAAAGATACAAATAGAGGTGGTGGAAATTGTCATGATATTAATGCACCAAGCTGTATATAGTCGTCTTGTGTGTCTACATGAAGGCGGCGCACTCACAGTCATTTCTCCTCTCACTTGGTTTTGCCTGGTGGTCATCTTGGTTTCAGACTGGCCTGCTATGAGTCATGAGAACCCAAGTAGCTGCATTGAGAGTGGCTAAAAACAAGTCCCCCCCTACACACACACACACACACACACACACACACACACTGCATTAACGCCAGCATCATGTATCTGGAAACGTCTGTTGCCAGCCATATGATTAGATCACTATTTCCTTTTGCATGACAACAGGAAGGTAGCTTCCATATTTAGACAGGTAAACCTCGGCTTAGTTGTGTTCTTCATGCATTGTGTACCTTGCTGTGAACTGGCCTCTGAATGCATCTCTTCCTACATGTCTGTTGCTTGGCAGGCTGTTCCAGGTGAGTTGGGTGTTGCAGATGTGTTATGTAACCCCTGGTGGTTAAAGCCTGACATTGTGCTGACCTTCATCTCATTGGCATTGTGGCCCCCACTGTGATCCTGTTTGAGTCCGTCCTGAAAGTGATGGTGCGCTGCCACACATCAGAGGTGGAGGAGATAACCTGACACATACTGGTCAAACTAACCACAGTCCTCACGCTTTCAGTCGCAAGCTGCAGAGCTATCGAATGGGACTGACAGTCAACCTGAAAGCAGCATGTCAGATGTGACTGTGGTCAATTTGGACAGTCAGAAAGACACAGTGAAGATGAGCTGGTTGATCTGGTGTCAGGCTCACTCCCCCCTCTGATAAACAGCAGACCCACTCGCTGTGGGACACATTCAAGACCATTTCACAAACTGTCCCAAACACAACCCCTTAAGAGAATAAGAGAGCTGTGGTATGAAAAATTATAGAACAGCTTTGTCCCAAATCCAAACTACATACACACAAGCGTGTTGCACATTCTCAGTCTGAATGTGAGGAGATAGATTTTACTCAGTGTGGACAGAAAACTGGCTATGGAGTGCAAAGTTATGACTGTTGCTCCACCATATAACATACAAGGAAGAAGCACAGCTACTGATTAATTATTGATGGTTTGAAAGCAAAATATAGAAAATAACATCTTGTACATTTGTTACACGCAAAAATATTATGAATGAAAATATTGATATAGTACAGACTCTATCCTGCTGGTATGTGGTGAGGAATTGGGTCACAGTTTTTGTCCTATACCAAATAATTTCCTTCAAATTGCTGGCTGCATGTGAGATTTGTGAAACATCTGTTTGTGTTTGTGCCGGTGATACGACGACAGTATCACTGACAGCCGAAGCCCTGACCAGGCCCTGTTCACCGGTTTGTCCCTGACATCCTGTATCTGTCACTGTCTTGTTTTCTCCCTCAGAAGTCACATGTGTGTTGGTCAGTTTGCATGCAGGATGAGAAAAGCCATTGCTTCAGTCCTAACACTGATCGTGCTTCCTCTCCCAGATTTGCTGCCTAAAAGGGGAGAGGGGTTTGGCCAGTCAGCCCACTTTTGATGGGATCCACATCGTCAATCACTATGGAGGAGATGATGAGTCTTACCAGTCTTCAGATGAAGACGCAGTGAAGGACCCCACCCTCAAAGACACCCAGCAGAGCAGCGGCGGGCGGATCAGACTGCACCCCAACCTCGGGGACAGCGACAGCGAGGAGGAGGACGGGGAGGCGCTGCGGCTCTCCGTCCCTCAGAGCAAGTCCACCACCGTGTGAACAGCCCACGCTGGCTGCCAGAGAGGAGACACAGGCTGTCTGCACCCACCGACCAGGAG
>OMNW01006157.1:2564-14247 GCA_900303245.1 Selene dorsalis | reverse complement strand
GTCTCAAACTATTGATTACTTGCCAGTGGAAGAACATCAAGGTAGCAATATAAGAGATAAAACAGGGAAGGGTTACATTCCAGGAATAAGCCCATGTTCAATAATTAATGTTATGCTGTGAGTGCATGAGCCTCAGAAGTCTAGGTCACTGAAAGTTATGTTTTTCCTCAGGCTGTGGGAATGCCTCCTGTGAGCCACACCAACAACTACCCCCCAGGCCTGGGGAATGCTGTCAAGGTAATTTAGACTTTCTTGCCTTTTTTTGAGTCCTAACTTTTAAGCCTTTTTAAAATGAACTCTTCCTCATTGATTTTTTTTTCCTTGTTATGCCAATTACAGACTCCCATTGGTAGCCACAAGCGTGTGTTCTCCAGGCTGATCCCGTCTCCAGAACCGAGCCCCGAAGGCGGCTACGTGGGCCAGCACTCCCAGGGCCTCGGTGGTCATTATGCAGACTCCTACCTTAAGAGAAAGCGTATATTTTAAATACAGCTGACTGCTTGTTGCTGTATGAGTAGCCATTAAACAGCCAGGACACGATGGCATCGCCTCCAATGAACTTTTGTTTGGCAGTCCTTGGATTTGTCTCCTGTGTACTCCTGTGAGTGACCCCTGGAGGGCACTGAGGAGTGCAGCCTGTTGCTATCTGGACACTTGTGTCACTCCATGGGAATTCTTGGTGGCTGTTTTTTTTTTTCTTTTTTGTGGTGTATATATGATTTTAGTGTGTTGGTAAATTAAGTTTTTACTTTTTCCATTTTTTGACTTTTAATTTCCTGTTGAACAATTTGTACAGTGAGAAAAAATGGTTAATTGGCTAATGAAGTCTTTCTTCTTCAGCATCATTTTTTATTCTTGTGTTGAGTGTGGTGTATCAGCAGAGCTACATATAGTTTGGCCAGTTTTCATTGGCAGCCATAGGCTGCTTTTATAACGTTTGACATCTCACTAAAGTGAAGCTGTCCACAACTACAAGCAAAGGGAGTTGCATAGTATAAAACCAAGCTTTACTTCAGAGGCTCAACTTTAAGTAGCCTTACTAAATTCAGTGTAAAAAGTTCAGTGGTTTGTTAATTGAGATGGTGTTTTTGTGTTGTGGTGTTATTTTGTTTTCCCCCTTCCTTCCACTAAGTTGTATATTTTTCTGTATTACTTTCTGGATTCAGGCCTTTTCTCATCGGTTAACATTCAGCTTTCCATCCACCAATGACAGCTGCGTGTACCTGCTTGTGTTATTAAGATGAAGTGTTCTACCATTCTGGCATATTTTCTCAAGCCTCAACTTTTCCACGTTGTTTGTCTTTTTGATCCACACCCTCCAACTCGTTTTACGGAGTCTATTCTCTACACTGGTTGTCGAGTGATGCACTTGGAGGGCACAGATCACAATCCTAATCTGTTCTCACCCACATAGGATGCCATTTTCAAATCTCCAGGAGTTGATACATTTCTGTGTTTTTATGTGAGTTCTGTTTGCTAAGTTAAATTTTGAATGTCTTTAAAGTCCACACACTTATGATGGTTGAGCTGGGTGGGGCAGTGAACATCCGCTGTGCACCATCCCTCGAGCTGCCGGCACAGAGTGAACACAGCAATCTCAGCGAGGGGCTCGACTCATTGACTCGGCTTCTCTGTGGCAGGTGGAATGATGGACACAGCCCATGTTCAAAGTTTTCTAGTAATGGTGGGATTTAAGTCTGTCTGAGGATAAACTAAAGGAAGCTACTGGCAGATGATTGGTCAGTGACATGACTGTCCTTGTTTTTTTTTGTTTTTTTTTCTTTTTTGTGAATAATTACCTGGTTGACAGTTTGATTGTGAAAACCCATTACCTCTGACTTCTGCTAGCAAATGCAGCTACACTTGAGCCTTAACATTGTTTTCTGTGATGTCATCCTGCCTTGTGTTGGCTTCCATCTACATTTACCATTTCTGTGTTTATTTGCCGTGTAAATAGTTAAAGCTTGATCATTTTCCTGAGTCCAAAACTTTTGTTTTCTTTAACAATACCTGCCCCTGGTCTGGTGTTCTTGAATGAATTTGCTGCTCCTTGTGTTTTTTCTTTTTTTTTGTTTGCCTGTATGTTTGAGAGCTGATGTGACCAAGAGTGGCACCACAGCAGACTGCTCATGTTGTGTATGGACCAAGAGATGCAGCTGTACTGTATGATCATCATTCATTTTGATTGATTTGATTCTAACTGCTATCCTCTC
Organism: Selene dorsalis; assembly: GCA_900303245.1. Taxonomy (NCBI): domain Eukaryota; kingdom Metazoa; phylum Chordata; class Actinopteri; order Carangiformes; family Carangidae; genus Selene; species Selene dorsalis. The sequence continues at coordinate 12,034 of OMNW01006157.1, read as the reverse complement.
CTCTGTACCGCCATGGTTGTCTCTGTATGTGTGTGATGAGAGCGAGTAAATGTTATTTAAACTCACTGTTGTGAATTCATCATTTCAGGAAAAAAAAAAACTCTGAAAATATACTGTGGCTCCGTGGGGTTGGCGTTAATCTGAAAATATTTCAGTATTAAATATTTAACCTTTTTAGTTTTTGGTTTGACACTTCGTGAGCATGCAATTCGCTCTTTCAGCCCAAATGCCTGCAGAGTTTTTAATTTTGGAGTATGATTGAAAAATTTTAGAGCCGAGTTGTTAAAGCAACCCTTAAAAGATTTGCTTAATTAGACTTTAATTGTGTCTCCAAACCTGGAGAGTTTAATTGTAGAATGGAACAAGAGCACCTACTTTACATACAACCATCTACAGGCTCCATAAACAACATTTAAAAAATAATTGTTTGCTGTACAGCAGCAAACAATGATTTTATATTTTATATAGATAACAGAACTAATTACAGAGGTTATATCTTCACATCAACCTATATAAATAATTGTATATAGCACTTTTTTAAACAATGCGTAAGTGTTTCCCATAAAATAAAGCGAATGGTAGCAGTTATAACCGTAAAACAAAAATGGCAGCTGTGGTATGTGGTTTGGTGGCGCGTGCTTGTTAGTGCACGTGAGCCCCTGCTGTTGGCAGTTGGCCCCCCCACAAGCCGGAAGTCACAGTGCAGTGTTCAGGTGTGGCACCTGTTGGACTGTCCTCCACTGAAGAAACCGCGTTTTTATCTAAAGAAACTGATAAATAAAAAAGGAAGCAGAGCACGGACAATGGCTCAAAAACATCAATAATTGTTTTTTGTGTTTCTTTATTTCTTTCCTTTTTTTGTTTTTTTTTAATGTTTTAGTGTTAACGGCTGTCAACGGCTACATCTCTTCACCGGTCCGACTATGGAGCCAAAACTGCTCCCGTTTTACCGAGATTTCCAGCCCTGCAATCTGCTAAAGGACACAGGCTTTTCTTAGAAGTGGCTTCTCTTCTCCTCCACGAGTAAGTAACTTCGTGATTACATCGTATTACGACTCAGTTTTAATGTGTCAGGCTAAAGAAAGCAGGATAATGTTAGCTAAGGCGCTGTTAGCCATGTTTAGACTCGTGCGCGGCTAATGTTGCTAATGCTGCTATCGCTAGCCGGCCTCATCATTACTAGATTATAATATGGATGCCTCATGATATAAAAAAATAATATTGCTATAATTATGACAGTTATTGTGAATTCAGTTGGAACAATTGTTTTTTCCCCCCACTTCCCCAAAAATGTAAATGATAATTTTGGCTGGGTCCAACTAAACATGTACCTTTACATTTGGAGACTGTGACTTGTTTGTGTATTGCTGAATGTCTCTATAGCATCACAACTATCATTGTGTTGACAATGCACAGCAATGTTGTGATACCTTTGGATAATGACTGCATCTCCTTCAATGCCTTTTTTTGCAGCTCCTGTGATTTGGATATTGGCCATATTGCAATTTTGATTATATTTCAACAAACTGTGCAGCCCTAGAAATCAATGCACACTTTCTCATTTATATAAAAAACTGTGTGGTTCAGTTGCCTAACGTCATGTGAATTGTAAAATAACCGGTAAAATAAAACATTTTCTATTAGCATCAAAATAACAAAAGCATTTGGGCTGCAGAAAAATGTCTCTGTAACCTTAAAATAACTACGCACTAAAAATGTAGTAGGTAAATGTATAGGCTAACCAATGTGCTGTTGTTTTTGGGGAGAAAATACGTACAAGTCCTTTCTACTGTGTGAATCTACAGAGAGAGGCACACAGTGTTTATGTTTAAGCTCAGTTGTTCGGAGTAATGAACCAGAACTGAACCGAGGTGCCCTTGTTTCAATCAAATGAACACAAACGCAGCCAGCTGATGTTTTGCTTTATTGGATAGGTAACCAACTGTGGAAAACATAATGCTTCTGCACACTACTGCAGACAGATTTTTTCAGGAACAGGTGTGGTGGTCAGAAAGCATGAAGTCAATGAAAAAAGGGGGATGCACCAAAGCATCTGCTAACAAAAGCTGATTTTAAACTCAGCTGCAAGATCTGCTATCGTCGCCCTTTGTGTACCAATAAGGAAAGAAATGAGGGCTGATAGCTCCAGACAACAGCTCTGTTAGTGTTTCATGAAGTGCCTTTGAGCACAGCACATCTCCTGTATACTTCCTTGAGTTATTGGGCAGATGCCGTGGCTCTGTTGCTTTGTCAGTGCAGCATAACTGTGAGTGTGTGACCTGCATGAATATAAAGCAGGTTACTGCTGAGGGGATAATTTTTCTTCTGTGGATGACTAATTATTTAACAACAAGCTCAGTCAGTCAGTTACCAGCTATCACAGAGAATAACAGGTTGCTTGAAAAATAAAGACAATTTGTAGAGATATCCAACTGAAGTGAGAGAAATTACATTTCTCCCTGGTAAGGATGCATGTAGAGCCTGATGACATTCAGATTTAATTCAAATACAAATCAAAGAACAATGTAAAATGTCAGCTTTGATCTTATGGGCATGTTTCAGCCTCTGTTCAGCAGGTCCCAGGGGTAATGGCAGGTCAGTTGTCCTCTTATCAGACTGAAATTGGGATTAAAGTTGTCTCCCCAGACAATTGGCTGTGTGGCAACACTGAGCCCTGTACATTGCTGTCCCTCACCCTTCAGACTGAGGTGCTGAGGGCCAGATCAGCCGCTCCCCTTCAGCACCCATCAGAATGAAAGGTTTTGATTAGATAGTATTTTTGTGGTCCCCTGGAGTCACAAGGAGCAGAGCTGATGATGGAGCTTTCCCCCTTGATAGGGAAAAACACTGGTCATAAAACACCCTTTTATTAACAGAGACAGTCTGTGACAATTTCCATGAGAAAAATTCGACTTTATGTTTAGTTATTTTGCAACATGTCACTTTAGAAATATATCTGAAGGAGAAATAATCTCTTTTATTGTTCGTAAATGACAATTGAAACGAGAACATTTTGAAGAAACGATGGTGCTGCTTTCGAGAGCTGCTGACATGATATTAGTGGTTTTCGCAGCCGCCAGGTTTATTTCTGTAATATTTATCTGTAATGCTTCAGGCACCCCTGAATGATGTTCTCATACCTGCAGCCAGTCTACCCAGAGTTCTCAGAGGGATCCGCCGAGGCTCGGTGGACGCTGTGTCAGACACATTTAGATTTCTGCCTTTCATATTTCCACCCACACAGTCACCCAGCACAGTTGCTGGTGAACGCTGCAGAAACCTGCGATTTTCCCAAATACAGAGAGGAAGGAAGAAGAGCTCTGAAGGCAGATCACTGCAGCATGATTTATCACAAATTTAAAAAACGCACAAATAATGAAAAAGCTTATTTCTTATTCCTTTGTGTGCGTGATGTAGAGCTAAAAAAATGAATGAAACAGCTTCTTCCCACTTTACTGCCCATGTGTGTTGAGTGGAAAACAATCTTATTTAAATGTACATAAATATACATATTCACTTAATCTACATGCACAACACACTCTAAATTCACATGTGTAGTGATTTATTACAGTTTTATGTCAGTACAGGAGCAACAAAATGTAACCAAATAGGGTCTGTCACAAGAGCTGTTTATAGCAGGATTAGTCATAGAAAACAGCCCACTCCCCCCTGTGACAAGCAGTCTATAAAACAGTAGAACATCTCAGTAGCCCTGGAGAAACCCTTTGGTCTGCCTTTCGCTTAATTCAAAAGAGGGGGGGGGACAACAAGCAACTCAGTGGTTCACCTGCTTATGCAGCCAAACAAGATTATAGGGATTTGAATTCCAAGCCAGAAAATGTGCCCTTATCCCCCTGAAATAAGCTTGGGTATTGTTGCACTCTTCATTTTCATCGTTTCCAGTCGATCCTCTGTGTAATTGTATATCACCGAGGCTCTACAGAATAAGATAACCATTTGTGGTTATGAGAAATCAACACAATGTTCCCCGGTACTGCGCTGCTGCTGTTGTTATGATGCACAGAAACAACTCATTAGATTTCTGAAATGAAGAGATATTCCAAAACAACAATGCTTTTGTTTTGTTTTTTTTCTTGTTTCTTGTTACTGTCATACACACACACATACACACACACACACATACAGTCTCATTCTCTTTGTCTACAGATTCTTACTGTAGATTAAGCCGTGGATATCCAGACGTAACCCAGACGCTGGCTGTTTCAGTGAGATGAAGCTGGCTCTCTATCAAGCTGAGAAATTTCAAATTTAAAGCAAAGCATTGACTGCAGTCTTGAAATCTTCCCACCACAAAAAAAGAAACTAATTTCTTCAAGAAGTATCTCTTGTCCTCTTCTCCCCTGTTGAATCATATCCCCTGTCCCATATCGTCCTCAGCCTTAATAACCTGCACTTTTATCAAGCCGAGCTCTCATTTCTCTTATTTCCTTTGCTGCCACTTGTCTCTTACATGATCACTACAAAATAATGAGTTATTGCAAAGACACTTTATCTCTCACCAGTTCTTGCTCTGCTTTTTTGATGTAGGAATGGCAGTTTATTTCTCCGCCGAGCTCTTTGCACGTTACATAATTCACCCAAGATGTAAATGTAAAATCCGACAGACAAACAACCTCGTATGTTTCTGCCCTCCAATGTGAGAGACAGCCTGTTTTTAAAGGTGCAATATGTGATCGAATGTAAACCAAAGTGTAACCCTGTTTACCACCACATTCAGAGAACCAGTGACTAAATTATTGATGCTTACTGATGCCGTTAAAGGTCTATTGTGGTCAGCTGTTAAAAAAAGACGATGCTATCAATTAGGTAATTGAATCTATTAATAATAAATGTGGCAAAAAGGACCGATTGGTCCTTAAGGGCTTAATTTGCACTGTTTTTCCTGGTAGTATATAAAGGTCCGCCGTTTTGTGTTTCACCTTTACCACATTTCATGAAATCAAGAGTACATACGGAGCGAAAGCACAACCTTGGGGTCATTCTGACACTTGATTCCAATCTCTAGTTGCCATTATGGCTCCATAACATGATTAGCAGAAGTTTTAGAAGCTATGAAATCTAGTTATCACGTCATATGAAGTCTCACTGGTCCTCCAGCTTGTCCCTAAAGTGAAACACTGCCTCGCCTCCATGATGCAACATTGCATCCTTTCCCATCTGACTCCTCCTCTGCCCTCGGCTGGATGAGGCCTTTCAGCGAGATGGGTTTGGTTTAGACAGAGAGCAATACAAGAAAATACTTGAGTGAAAATGAAGTGAAAAGTGGTGACTCTCTCTGCTGCTCGTGAGCACATCTCCCACAGTCACTCCTGAACGACGCTGTTCAGTATGTGGAGGTTTTTTTTTCTGCAGCTTTTACTCAAGCATTAGCTTTGATTCAGCGAGAGTCTATGAGTCTCTGTGCACAGGAGGACAGTCCTCCCCCATTCGCTTGCACCTCCACAGAAAAAGACAAGCTGAAGTTATTTCCAGAATCCTTTTTTAACGCTTAATAGAAATGACCTGATGAAACTGTTACATATCACTGCAGCTCAACCACGTCTGGACATGCCTGGATCTCACCCTCTCTTCCTTCCTTCCTTCCTTCCTTCTTCTCACATGAACACCCACCTTCTAGCACGTTCCATTTGCTTTTGATTGTCTTGTGCTCGTGTAAACACACATGCACATTAGCTGCACGACTATTGCTCAATATCAGGGAAGAGGTGCGAGTTAATATTTCATGGCCCTCCTCTGGCAGAAAGTGGATCCATTTCCCAGCATTCCCCGATGCCCGATGTGTAGACTTAGTGTGAGTCAGAGGCCAGACAGGCGGCTGATGGGCTTTCTGCTGGACATGCGGAGTTCACCGCCCTCTGTGATTGGTTCTTAGCTGTAATGGAGAAATTCTTCAAAGTTCGGTTTAAGATTAAATTTCTGCATATATACAGTACATTCTCTCTCCCATACACACAAATGCACTGGCACACAGGCCTCCGCAACCATCATCCATACTGTACTGAGTCAGTAAGACTGCTTGGCATTTCAATTATTCCTCACAATATGAATGTATAACGTGGAGCACCATTTGGTGTGGCCGGTCATAATAAATCAGATGCTCGCTAAATGAGGTGTGGAGCTGACTCAAGCAACAGGAAGGTTTTATTTTTTTCTCACCGCAATAGAGCGCTCCAGTCTGCTCTGTGGTCTGTTGTCATTTCATCAATCACCTTATTTGATATATGTACTATATATAGATGGTGATGATGGGGGCTTAGTCCTTTTTTTTATGTCACCATAACAGTAAGAGCGTATCAGCTTTTTATTTCCCTCTCATTGTCACTTGATGTTCAGATATTAGTTGTTAGATGCTGCTGCTGCTGATGTGACCGAAGTACTTGAAATTTCTTGCACAAGTAGGATAAAGAAAAAATAGTACCCACACACATTACCAAGGTCTGTGTGTTTTTTTTGGTTTATTTTATTTTACCTCCTTTGGTCAAGGCTTTATGTCTCTACATATAGATACCCACAAGAGCCTGGGCATTTAATACAAGCTGAATACAGCACTCGTCACTCGGCCTGGTCAAGGTTTTTTGAGATTAAATGAAAGCACGATTCTTTGGTTAGTGAGCCAGCATCATCGAGTCTGTGTGCTCATTCACCTTCTAATGAAGCTACTGAATCAGATGTTTAACTGTGCTGAAATTATTCTTCAGAGATGAAATCCTCACAGGGCTGATTCAACTCAACTGAAGAGCATATTTTCATTTTAAAGGTCGAAGTGTTTCCCAAAGAAGCAATACTCTAATCTTTGATTTTGCAGCCTGGAGTTGCTCATTTAGGGTTTTTTTGTTTTTTAATTTCCGATACCAAAAACAGTATTATAATACAATACATCAGGCTCTAAAAAGAAAATGCAGTTATTTGCACATATTCCTTCCATCCAGTTACTGGCAGCTTTTTCATTTTGTCCTGTTCATTTTTCTAAGGACGTGTACTACAACTGACAATCCTCTCTCAAGGAGACGGTATTGAATGAAGTTTAGTGCAGCTGCCCTGAGAGAAAAATAATATTTCAAAGTCAGAATTCATTTGCAGATTTGTTCTGTGTAGTATCAGCGACATAAAGTAAGGCTAGAACAACATCAGTTCTCATATGAAGATGGTATTTAAACTATAATCCAGGCTGAGGACGCGCATATGCAAGCAATACATAAGTCATTTTGTAAGTAATTCAGGGTCAGTGGATGCAACATACTCTTTAACTTTTCAAGCTCAGTGGGATGGGAATCAAGTGCAAATGTAAAAGTGTGAATCCTGCAGACAAACGTGCTGCATGATTCAATTTGTCATTCCAGATATTTCTGTTGAGAAGAAACCCACAGATAAGGTTTCTGATTGTGCTCATCAGCCCACATGTTGTTCTCAGATGCTCCTCAGAGTTGTAACAAAACCAGACACGCAGACTGCAGTTCAGACGTACACATCAGATTCTCCGACTCGCTCCTAAATAGATTTGCATATGTCAGCGACGAGACCGTCGACGATTTGACATTTTCAGTTTGCCATATTTAACCCAATGCAACAAGAAAAAAGTGCAAGTTCAATTGGGCTTTTTTTTTAAAATCCAACTGAGAAAAACTGCTAAAATTAGGCCCGCCCTGGCTTTTAAAGACACAGACAAAATGATTAATGCTTTTCTGTTCAGCCTGATCTACTGCAGAGCTTCGACTCACTCCTCTGCCAAGCTTCTGCAGCTCAGCTCCAGTTTATAATGCTGCTGTTTTTCTCTAAATCACTTAAAATCACTTTTTGTTCAAAGCACTTTATGTTCATGATGATGAAGGTGAATGTTTTTAAGTCCTTCAGACAGGCGTTCTTGGTCATTGCCAGAACCAGGCTGCGGCGGATTACCTTGGTAGTCCTTCATTTTTCATCATCTTGTGTCGATGATGTTCAACAAAAACTACATGTTCACTTTAATGCAGTGCTAATGTGGCCATTTTACTGGAAGTGTAACATCACAGCTCAAAGGAATATTTTCTTAACAGCAGACACATCACATAGAAAAAACAGCAACAATATGTTTTTCTTCAACTCGACCTGAGCACAGAATAAAATAATGATTTAATTGAGGCCAAGGCAGAAAGAAATACGGAAGAGAGAAAAAGCATGTGGACCAGAGGGAAACAGCAAGTCTATTTCTATAGCCAGTAATTAGAGTATAGATAGAAAGCAGACCAACACTCTATAGCTGTGCTGCTCCCAGTGCTGTGAGGCTGCACAAGACAAAATCGTTGATTTAGTGGTCTCGACCTCAAAGCTTCTTTATGGTTACTGCACTTGTTTATCCAAAAAAACAAACAAACCCCACAGGATACATGAGGGTTTGCATAAAAGTGTTGATTTCTTGTCAAAATACAAGGATTTTTTTTTTTACATATCCGGAAAAAGTAATAAGAAAATATGTTATGTTTGTATTTTTCTATTCGTTAGTGCTGTGTTTCCTCCTTTTCTTTCTGGTCACATCCTTCCCCTCTGTTCCAATCTATCAGAGCAGAGGCACCACAAGGCGAGAAGCGAGGGAATGCTTTCGGGGGACCCAATGGAAAAATTGGACTTGAAGTTAATTCCTAGTGGCACCACCACTTCCCCAATACAACCTTTCTCCCACTACAGTGCAGTGTGCTACATATAGCAGCATATGGTGGCCATTTGTCTGTTGGCCTGCAGGTAATAAGCTCCACTGGCCTGAGGTGAGGGGCCCGAGGCTGTGGCTGCCTGCCCTGTCCTTCAGTCTGTCTGCGTCGGATGGACTGAAGCACGTCCACGGCTTCACTACAGTCTGGAGTGGCTGCATTTTGTGATTCTGTTTACTCTGACACCTTCCCTGCTTCCTTGGTTGTTGTCATACCTCATGCATAGCTCTTAGCAAAATATGTGTCGAGAAATTGTTTTTGAGCATCCGAACATGTTGCCACCAAGTTATTCCACTCAGCAATTTTTAACTCTCAGCACCACTATTTATATTATTCAGAGCATCACTCTTGAAAGTACCAAGGGTTCACTGATGGGAGGGGGGGAAAGCAGCTGCTACGACTTTTGGAGAGGTTTACTGTACATCAAAACATCAGTTGGACTATTTTTTCGCTCCCTATTTCTATCAGGGTCAGCGGTGGCAACACACAAGGCAGCCTGCAGATGTCCTGCATCTTCTCAGGGAGTCCAGAGGGCGCTTCCAGGTCAGCCCAGGACAAGGCTGTAATGAGGTGTTTCCTGGTGGACCACATCAGACCAACACATCCAACAGGAAATGTCTGCGAGGTATCTTCCTTTCTCAGTGTCTGGAGCGCCTCAAGCACTTGTGTTTTTTCTTTTTTTGTCTGCTTTTTAGGAGCTGTTACTTTCCATCTGAAACTGGGACAGTGATTCAGGAACTCATGTAAATCACGCATTCAGCTGCAAAG
>OMNW01006152.1:6999-17394 GCA_900303245.1 Selene dorsalis | reverse complement strand
GTCAATAGAAATAGTAAGTGTGAGAGGGAAGGCTTGCCTAATTAGTGCCCATTTAGATTTTATGACGGCTCTGAGATCTGCTCTTCCTGACAGAGAGCACTATAGTTGCATATTGTCCTAGCCTGAGGGAACCATAGGAAAATCCAGATTTATTGTACCTCTCATACCAGCATATTTCATTTGCCATTATGAGATGCCATCTTGCAATGATGCCAGATTATTTATTACAGATTAAATTGTGGGACCTGGGTGGTTGAGGAACATTTCAAAGTACCATTCCTCTTATTAACTTCTTCATTATCTGCCCCACTGTGATCTAAATGCTTCCTCCTTCCTACCTGCGTTAACAAATACATTACTGATTGGACAACGTCAAACAGTTTTTTTTACTCTCTGCTGTTGTTTCCTAACATTAGCGCAGGTATGCACCAGAGCTCATCTGTTTCCCTACTTAGCGCAGACTGTTATTTCATTAAGCCTAAACAGAGGATTTCTGCTTCTTTTGTTCAGATTTTTTGTGTATAAACAGCTATGCAGACATCATATTAAATGCAGGCGAATCACATAAATGTGCTGGGTTTGGGGTTTTATTCACATGGAGAATTATGTTTATGTCATTTTTCCCGACATGCAGTATACTGAACATAGACACTGAGTGTTGCACCTCTCCTCTCATTCATTCCCGTCCAGGGCTGCAGTTTCCCGATGCTTGAGTGGTTTTATATATTTTGTGTATTAGGTAGTGTTTATTTACTGTGTCCCTTAAACCCCAGGATGTTGGCATTTATCCTATTTACACATCAATATTACATCTTCACAAAGGCCTTGAGAGTTGCATTGAAGTCATAGTGCAGGGTGGTATTAAAATGTACTCCATACTGTGAGGGGAGCTCGTCAGGGAATAGCTGGGCCCTGGACTCCCATTACCCAGCATAAAAGTGTCAGCCACTTTAATTACATTCATGCCTTCCCCAGTCCATTTTACTGCAGCCACTATCAGATTCCATGCACAGATCTCATACCTCTGTCTCAGGCTTTTGGACATTGTCTGTGGTAAGATGAGGCTCAAGAATGATTTTTTTAGACGTTTTCCTGTCTGTCGTCTGAACTCATGATATATGACTCAGAGCAGTGTTTAGACTTACGAGATTGCAGGGGTTCCCGGCTGGTCATGGATCTTCACTCACAGTCTAAATGCTTTGTCTGCAGTTCGGTCCCTCAATGCGAATTTGAGTATCTGTCCCTGGAATTGTTGATTAAGTTGGCATATCCAGCCACTAAATATCAGTGCACCCCGCTGAGAGTGGAGGAATTGGTTGTACACAGGGCACCCTCACGGAGAAGTGTGACGGCACAAGGTGGGGGTGGGGTTCAAGTTCCACCGGTCAGACTGTTAGCGAGCGCGGAAGAGGCAGTGTCACTTACTGTTTCACGGGGAAGCTTCCTGACCTTCTAGGAGTGAAAGCGAGATCCTCTCTTGTTTATACTCAGCCATGGATCAGTGCGTGGAATATGTCTACATCCTCTCAGCCAATTTCACACAGAGGAGGCGCAGTGTGGGCGGCTGACACAAGCCGTTTCCCCTGGACGATGAGTCCCATCCCTCACGCGTGTCCCCCTGTCTGTGACTGGAGACGTAGAGAGACAGACACAGACAGAGCACTCTACTGCTCCACTGGGCCACAGAACTGTCCCCTCCCTGGGGACCCTCATGGTGGGACCTGCCTCTGACTCTCTGTCCCTTATTTAAGAGATGAGGTACTTTCTCAGCCAGACACAAGTGACATAATTAAGAGATTTATTACTTTGCTAGCATCTCCAGGATAATTATTTTTGTCTTTTTATGTTTTGTTTCCCCACAAGTGGAGTGCCTTTGAATGCAAGAAGCATTGTGGAGTTGTATCTCCCATTACTAAACGTTGAAATGGTGGAAAACATCTTGCAGGGGCTCAGCTGAAAAGGCCTGTTTTCAAATGACAAAGGAACAAGTCCTTCTGAAGGTAATTTATGGTGTGAATAAGTGGACATAAAGCACTCAGGTGAATTATCAGAGAAGCCATTAATTACCTCTAATGATTTGAACGTGACGCGCACATTTGCTATAAAAACTATTTATGATGCACATTAAGGTCAAGTTTTCTTTAAAAATCAGATTCATGCATATGTTGGTGATTGAAAAAAAAAGAAGCTCAAAACAATCCTCAAAACTCTTAATTAGAAAATAAGGGATTCGTACTGTTGTGGCTCAATCCAATTTTGCATTAACAATCAAAAGGTAATCAAACCTCAGTCAGTGATCCCGCTTCACAAGCACACACTGCTCTTGGATGAAGCCTCTTCACTTCATGCCCAATTGATCTAATTACATAAAGGGAATTCTCTCTCTCTGTCTCTCTGATATAGTGGTTCCTGTTAGATCCGGCTGCTCAGTTAATTAAGTCTTCATTCTTTATCACAGTGGTGGACCTGGAAAGACCATCCAATATTTGGTCTTTCCAGAGCCCGGCGCTCTCTGTCTTGTTTTTCTGTACAGCCTAGGGTATGCACAGCTCCAATCGCTGTCCTGTGTTCCTGCATGCTGCTTGTAATCAGCGACCCCTGTTACTCAATTATGGGGTGTGAATTTGGGCTCTTTGGTGACCTTCTCTCAGTGATCCTACTACTGACCCTTCAATAAGAGCGCAGCCTTCTACCACCAATGCTTGGTGCGTTGCATCACATTTTTTTTTCATTTGTGGGATCTTTATGAAGAGGGAAATGAAAGGAAGCGGGTCACTCGTGTTGTGTTCCCACATCTACCCACTTCAGAGGCTCTGAACAGGGGCTTGGTGTTTACTTTGATTCTATGTAGGGTACACCTTAAGTTCAAAGGTTGGAGGGCAGGAAGCATCACTCTCTTGTAGGTAATCATATCTAGCTTTGTGCTCCCTGTACCCTGACACTGAGGGTGGCAGCTTAAAGGCTATCTGGAGCCTTGTTCCACCACCGGACCACACTTTTGATATCCACAGCAGCAGCTGCAAACCTGCTTCTCTGGTCTTTGTGATCCTGGAGGATTCAGCTCAGCTCTGTGTACAACTCTTGTGTGTAGCAGACCAGTTTTTTTTTTTTTTTTTTTTATGTACCGTACCTCATTTCTAGCGCTCCACAGTTTTAAGATGACATATTAGCCAGCTCCGGGGTGGTTAAAGGTGATGCAAAGATTACAGCTATTTACTGAATTATCTGTCTGTGAGACTACACTCATATCTCTGCATATATTACCTTGAGCTTGAGTTTAAAGAGCGATTGCTCAGAACAAGGAAGTTAAAGAGGCAATTACATAATGAAATGGGCCATCAATTCTGTTCGTGGCCTTTTTCTCTTTGAACAGAGATGGCCTAGATATCCCTGGTTTAGCTGACCCAGTAGAAGTACAACTGTTTGTATTAAACTCTCCTTTATCAAGGGACCAAGAAGCTGCATGGGTCTGTCTGGCTTTCTCTCTCTGTTCCTTAATTCATTTATTAATTACCCTTCCTCTCTGAGCAGCAGCGGCCATTGTATTTACAGTGTTTCCATGGTGACCCTAGCCCATTTATAAGGTTTGTGTCAGTCTTAAGACAAGACCTGTATTCAAATGGCCTCCATCTAAATATAGCAGTGTCTCATAATGTGAGGGTTATTATAACAAAATTAACACTGCTCCATTGCAGGCTGGATTATATTAAAGACTGGTAATATTCAGCGGTGCTGCAGCTTGCAATGGAAATGTGGAAAAGAAAAGAGGATTTTTAGGTTATATTGCACTATTTGTATTTAGATATTATTCATGTCTAATATTTATAGCCTATATTAAATTCTACTCTGTGAAGAATAAATAACATTATATGTACAAACACATAAGATACTGCATTGGAGAGCTTTAATTTTAGAGAAGGATAATTACGCAGTATTTACGAAGTAATTACAATAGATCGTAGCTAATTAAAATCATGGGTGTATGTCATAAGTTCCGTTATGGACCAGTGTTTAGAAGCTGAGCCTTTATTGAACAACGTTATATGGCTTGATAAATATATTAAATACCAAACATTTGCTTAGACATTATTCTTTAATTCTTTAATTGTAACTGTTAGTAAAAATATTATGTATTTGTTTAATCACATGCACTCCACATTCTTTATGTCACATTATCTCACTTGCGATTTTTTTTAATACTACTATTAATCTACATTTAATTCAGGCAGAAGTAGTTCTCTTGGTGTTTTGAGACATTTGCTAAAATACATTTTTGTATGAGCAACACATCATAATCGCCATTTAAAACATTATTATTGTATGATGCTTAACTGTATGATGCTTAACTGTCACACCTGAGATGTACCTGTACCTTAGCCTCAGTTTTCATGAACTTGTATCAGTAGATTTGGTATGTGTCCTGCCAGCAGCCTCGGTGTCTCTTCAGTTCCAGTCAGTTTATGGCTTTAGTTTGTCCTTCTGGTGTGGAGAGTCAAAGAGTAAGATAGTCGGCAGCTCTTATTCGGGCCCAAACAGGACCCACACCTTCTGTCACAGCCTCCAGCCCTGGGCCCAACGGCAACCTGCTGCCAGGCCTATGTGCGCTGCCAGTTGTAGTTTTTAATTGGCCATCTGGGGAAAGCTGGATCTAGTGGCTGGATATTAATCAGTAAATTAACCCAGCCATAATACAGCTCCCTCCCAGTGGAAGCCCGGCAGCTGTGGGCAGAGAAAGAGAGAGCGAGAGCGCAAAAGAGAGATGAACCATAGGCTGGAGAAGCTGAAAAGGGAGGCTCCCGAATGGGCTGGCCCGTGATTGAACATTTCCTCCGTGTCCCTTGCCACATTCCCCTGTCTGCAGCGCTGCTGACCCCCAATTTGTCTGACAATCACATGGAGGATTATCTCCAGCATGTCAGTGCAGATGTCACAGGTACTTCCTCTCGCTAAGGACAAAGCTGTAAATTCAGAGTTAAAGCTTGCTTCTCTGGCCAAAATTGACAGCTGTATTGAAAGCTGGAGCGATTGCAGAGAGAGTGTTCTACAAAAGTTCAGGGGGAGGTTACTTCTGCAAGGTCTCTCTGTGTGGAGAACTGTTGCGTGTGCATCTGTGTGTGTGTGTGTGTGTGTGTGTGTGTGTGTGTGCATGTGCATGCAGACGTGTGTGTATCATTAGTGTATTTCACTGACTGGAATTGCTGGTGCTCCCCAGAGTTAACCAATTAAAAGGCTAATGAATATACAACAGCTAATTATTATAAGTAAGCTAAATTATCATAATAGCCTGTGCTTACAGTTTCAGCACAGAGTTTGGACATAGTGAGAATAGCAACTGAATTTGAAGCGAGTGCGCGCGCGAACACGCACACGCACACTCTCACACACACACACACACACACACACAAGGTGTTAATGAAATGATGTGTGCCATTTTCTGTAAGATTAAAGCACAAGTAATTGTGCGTATAAAAGCACATAAACATAAACATGGTGTTGCTTCTCTTGCATTGTTGTACACTCTTAGGTGAGAAGTGTGGATAAGATTTCCTGTCATGATGAATGCAATTTTATATCGCAAAAGCAATATTGTATATGACATGATACATTTTATTTTGTGGAGATTAATTTGAGAAACAACAGCGTTTGTTTTTGGCTAATCTATTAAATTAAACACTGAAAAAATAAAGGCAATTCATCACACTGATGAAAAAATTCTGTACATCCAGCATTGTCGTCAAGTCCTGCTCGCTCATTTGCAACATTGCCCTCCACAGCATGATGCAGGCAGAGATATTGAAGAGGTAGCTACTTCTGCAGAACCAGAAGAAGACCAATTTGAGGGATTTTTCTTACACAGAGCAGCAGCGTTTATCAAAAAAGACGCACCTAATGAACGATTTCTGTTATGAAATCAGATCATTATGCCATGGAAACATTCATACTGCTTCTCCTCATACTGGATTAACATCTCCAACTTCTATCATTCTGAACTGCAGTCGTTCACGTGGCCCGACAGCCTCGACATTAAAAAAAAGAAAAGTAGCATAGCAGCGGATGTCACAATACATCACAGGAAAGCAATGTCAACCACTGACCCACTCTACCTCTTATACTGTATATTCATGCATAGCAAACACAAAGGCTCAAACCCGTGTGGCAAATGCTGCCTGACCCTGCAGAGGGTTTTTATGATGTGATGTCATCACGCCCCATTGTCATAAATGAACCACCTCTCTCCTCCGCCCGCTTGCCAATAAATTTTCAAGGGGCCTCGGTCATATGTCCCTACTCTACTGTGCTGTGGATGGACATGAAATAATTGCCATGCAAAGAGTTGCACGTTTCCCTTTCTAATTTTAAGGGTCAACAGCATTTTAATACCATTTTAAACACACACACAGTGTTTTTTATGATGCATGTACAAGCGGCTTTTGATAGCTTAACCAGCCAAGCATGGTTAAAGAGAGAAACCATTGCAGCTGCTTCCAGGACCCACTTAATTTAGTCTCCTGACCCCAGTTCACCTGAGTCTGCATGGAAATCATAATGCAATTCAAGTGTGAAGTAAAATGATATACTGTGTATTTACCCCAAATATTTATGCAGGGCCTACTAACAGTCATGCTTACTCCTAATAAAGGGAAAGTGATGCCTTGTAACACTGGCAGTGCAGGGTTGCTGCTACATTGCCTGGGGCCATTGTTTCCTCCATTATCATTTTCATTGGATTCTATACAGGGCAGTTTTTCTAGTGTTTACAGTGCCTGCCTCATATACTGTAGGCCTGAGGTGTTTTACAGAGCCATTTTTGGATATTGAGAGATTTGTTTTAGAATTTTTTTGTACTTTATTGTCAATAAAAAGTCCACATTGTTGTATTATTTGTATTATTTAATCCAGGGGACACATGAGGCATATATACAGTGACCTACATTTACTGTCACCCTATTGGAAATATCTGCTATCCAGCCACAAGAGATGCAATAATGCCCTGTATGGCCCCCTGCTAAGGAAATAGAGATTTACTATGAGTGGATATGATCTTTAGGTGTCTTTTTTCCTTTTTCTATCATATTCCTCTGTCCGCTCAAGGTTGCAGTTCACTCAAACTGACAGCTGCTGCCGGGATCCAACAATGTGTCTATTGCTCAACATCCCCGCCACTATCTGCTGTGCTGATGATACCACGTGCTACCTGAGGGATGAAAAGCCAAGCTGGAAAATACAGTAGGATAAAATAGGAAATCCACTATACAGTAACACCCCTGAATTGGATTGTTATTCTGCAGTTCAGTTCCTTAAGAAGTGTGTCAATAGCTATTAGCTCCCTAACAAGGGGATCAGGTGAGCCCTGTAACAACGAAGCGAAACTCCCTGAGGCACAATCATGTACTATATTTCCAGAGGGGAGGACTGTACAGTACTCTGAGTAGCAATCTTCCAGAGGCCTATTAGACTTCTGTACTGTAGCTGTATAAAGAGTCAAGCAGAGAGGGTGTCTAATCAGTGCTGATAACAGGGTATCTGGTCAAGTCATTAGCTCTCCTCTTATTGAATTCCTCCAACCAAATAGACCAAATGAAGCTAAATAAAGCTATAGAGGGTGAGGAGCCCACAGCCCATTAATATGCTGCCACCTCGCTCTCCACCTCCTCCCCCTCCTCCTCCTCTCCCCCCTGAGCCACTGACATACACACACTAGCTAACTAGCACACACTACTCCCCTTTCCTCTCTCATTCTCACATTCCCTCGCTTCTCTCCCTTTTTCCATCTCTTCTTCTCCACTCTTTCTTGTGGCCTTCTCTTTCCTGTCCTCCTGATCTCCTCCCTCCTCACCTCTCCTTACCTCACCTCTCCTTCCTTCCCTCCTCTCCTCCTCCCTCCCTTCTCTCCTTGTCTGGGGGCCCTAATGGCGAGCATGTACAGCAGCTCTGACACTGTCACATCTGCTGGCAGAGAGGGTCTCTCCCTCACCACACAGCCTGCTAATGAGATCTTCCCCCATTTAATTAATACCATAAGAATTTTAATTCTGACTGAATCAATTTAATGTGATGTGATTTTGTCAGCTCTATTCCCCAAGTAAGGAAAAAAACAGAGCGGGCCCTGATGCTTATTACATACATCATTTCACGGGGCCTGCATTCCCTGCTGACTTAAACAAATTCTAATTAAGACTAATTAAAGCATCATTTATGAAAACGCTTGTGATAGTTATGCAAACATTCTGGGTGGGTATGCTCTGCATGATAATTACCCCCCGGTTTAAATTAAGACCTGTTCCCTGGCAATTATGCTAGCCACACACCAGCACCTCATGGAAAACATTCTTTATTCAGTTCCTACAATTAAATATGAGACCTGGCTGCTGAACTATCCGCTAAGGATGCATTTTATAAGAAGAAAAGGGTGATTATGCGCTGTTGTTTTTTTTACCCCTTCTCTCAGGTGGGGTAAATGAAGCCAATCCAGTGTTCGGTATCAGAATTACATTGGGGTTAAAGTGATGATCATAAAGCAGCCAGTGGTGACTGATATCCGAGCCGACACACGCTGCCTTTGGATGAGGTGATTAGTTGCGTGTTTTCTAGGTGAGTTTTTGTCACATTAATGCCGGTTGGGCAGCTGTGAGCAGATGTGCCGTCTTAGATCCCCACCTCAGCTCACCAGTGACTTTCACTGCGTTATTCCAAATACACAGCGTGTCTACAACAGTACAGCGTGTTTTTGTGATGGCTTCTTTCCTATACCAGAGTTACAAAGAAAAATTGACTGTGATCTCAAAAGAGGATTCGAAGTTGGCCTAACATTTAACTTAGTACAAAGACTCAAATTAGCTTAGCACAAAGACTGGGAAAAAACACAAGTCCTCCTAATCAATACAATGTTTCTTCTTTGTTTGTGCACAAAAATGAAAGTCATGACAAACAAATAATTTTATGCCAAGAACTAAATCTTGGCCAGAATCAGTTGCCAGACGGAGACTCCAGCCAAGGAAGAGTTAGGTACATAACCAACTTCTTGTGTTCATGTGATTGTTTTTGCACAAATTAAACAAATGACAAACATGTTAATCAGTGAGATTTAGATGTACTGGTAGGCCCATTGTTCCCCTGTTTCCAGTCTTTATACTAAGCTAAGTTAACTAGCTGCTGGCAGTAGGTTCATACACTGTACACACACGACAGTGCTATTGATCCGACTCTTTGCCAAACTATTCCTTTAAGCTCTTCAGGGGAATTGTATAGAAGCATTTATCAAATATTATGAACCGTATGGTCAGTCATTGGCCTCCACTGTATGGTGCTGTATAAACACATGGTGGAGAAATGGTGAAAGCCTTTTATGAGAACAAGATTTCCCTCTTTAAATAAGGTGCTGATCCAGTTGCTTATGTCAGCCGGCTGTTAATAGACATCCTGCACAACGCTGCCTCTTTATCAGGCCTCTAGCAGGAGTTTACAGTATGACGTCATTACACCTATCAGCTCTGTTGATTTGGTGGCACACTCCCAGCATACATTGTTTCACAGTGCTGCAGTCCAAGCTATTCTTACCTTACTGGCGCTATTTAAAGCACATCATACATATAAATGACCCCAAAACTTGCAAGTGTTGCAAAACACTGGTTGTGTTTCTCATTTTATTTAAATGGATTGGTACATTTATATTAAGTACATATAGGCCTTCTTAGGCACTGTATGGAAGTACAATTTTAGGTTCTCATATATCCACTATATTTCGTAATAGCTCTTTGTCCTCCACAACATTATCTTAAGAACTTTAAGTTGAATTTTTACGTTTTAGATTAAGATTTTACTCGCAAAACAGATGATGCATATACAATATATAATTACAAATTATACTACACAACAGTATATGAATAAGTTAAAATTACCCTCAACTATTAAATGTGCATGTAAAGACATCAATTAAGATAATATAGTAATTTAAACATACTTTCAATTCAGCAAAAAGTAGTTTTGAATGCAGGACTTTTCACTGCTCATATATTAGGCTTTTCATGTCATGTCTTACACTCATTGCTTAACTGGCCAATCAATCACTGACATAAGTCCTTTATGTCCTAAAGCCACATGATACTTTGTGTAGATTTCCACGTATAGTGATGAGCAGATGCGAGGCTCTACGTGGCGTGGTAATTCATCATACTTTTAAATGCTTTTAATAAAGTTACGGCTTTCCTGCGCTCAGATGGCTCGACACGGTGCTGTTGTTTATATGTTTGCACAACACTTATCACTTCTGTCATGTTTGTTTACTTTTCTCAGTGTGTTCGATTTTGGCAATGCTGCAGCATTATTGCGTTTTACTTCATGAGAGGCAGCTGGTTCAATAAGATGAGGAAAAAAAAAAAAAAAAAAAAAAACAGC
>OMNW01006149.1:1044-24212 GCA_900303245.1 Selene dorsalis | reverse complement strand
TCCTCTGTTCCACCCCTGCTCTGCCCTTCCTTCACTCCTCTTCCTCTCCTCACTTCTCTGTGTTTGGCTGCCAGGAAAAGTAAATCACAGCATGACTTTCTGTCTGTCTGATCTCATTTTGGCTCAAATATGTCAAGTCTGAGGTTCGCAGCTGCTTCTCGCCTCACATTTTTTTCTCCTTTTTTTGTAACGAAGCCTCTCAACACTCGGCAAAACTGCACACATCATCTAAACCCAGCCGGCTAATTACTCAACCCCGACCTGGAAATGTATTCAGCATTTTTTTTATTTACAGCCAGTAAATGTCATCACATACGTAAGAAAAGAAGTCAACAGTTTGCAGTTCACAAGATGTTAGAGCTGAGGAAGCAACGCACATTCACACACATTAGACACAAACACAGTCACAGCAACAGGAGAAGAAATCTCTGCTGAGGAAAAGATGTCGTCAACACAATCCACTGTCTGTAACACTCACCTGTGCAGGGCCATGTGGGGCTGGAGTCAAGGTCACCAGTCTGTCACGGAGCCATATGTGGAGACAAAAAACACACACACACTCATTTTGACACCTACAGGACACACACGCTCAGGGAGAACATGTAAACTCACCCAGGTGTGGGAATGAAACCCAGAACCTTCATGCTGAGAGGTGACGGTGCTAACCTGCTCCAATGTGCCGGCCTTGGAACAGAGACAAGATTAAATACAGAAGAAAAGAAGTTTAAGTTTATTATTTTGAATCACATGGGTAAAAAAAATGCTGTGAATATAAAAGTTTAATTAACTTTTAACTTTAACCAACTCAAGTCAGAAACAGTAAAAGCCATTTCTCATCAGGGAGCCATGAAGGTCCCAGCGAGTGTCTGTGACATTTCACAGGATAATTAGAAACTCTGGGTGCTAGAGGAGAAGTCACCAGACTCAGAGGATCCATCTGATCAAAAAACCTGTAAGAACAACTCAACAGAAAGAGGGAGAGTTCAGTTTCTGCACCAGATGAAGGAGCAATCTCATAGTGAGCCATGAAAAAGTTCAAATAAATGTACTGTTACTCATGAGGTGTGTGTGATGACTGTTCAAACAAAGGCCTGGTCTTGATTACTGTGTGTGTAAAAACCTCATGGTGACACATTGGTCTGTTTGTGAGTGAGAATAAGAAGAAGAGGAGCGAAGGAAATGAAGATGCTGACTGTTGTGATCTGTGCTCTGCTCAGACACCACGAAGGCTGAATCACCGCGAGTCATCAACGTCATCCTGCCCGACCAGAGACACCACTTTCTCCTGCCGCTGGGCTACGTCCTCACCTCCTTCCTCCTCCTGGTGTTCATCATCCTCGTCGTCATCCTCGTCACACGCAGGCGTAAAATCAAAGGTCTGGACTGGAAAGCACCTCAGCAGGATCCTCTAATGATTGGTTCATTTGCATTGGGGATTTTCCGAGCCTCATGTGTTTTTCTTTGTGTCTTTCAGAGTATTATCCTCGGGGATCCATGAGGTGAGGACGGTGAATACACACAGTATCACTCTCTTACCCTTCACCACACACACACACACACACACACACACAGACACTCAGGCATCTCTCTCTCACAGTAACAGGTCCAGTAGGAGTCAGAGCAGCTCGGACGAGTTCGAGATGGACGTGGCTGAAGTCAACATGGGCAGCGAGGAGGCGAGAAGAGTCGGTGAGAGAGCAGAGACGCTCAGTGTGGTCTTTAACACTTAGAGACTATAGTGACCTGGATAACTGAGACCCTGTAGACATAAAGTGTGTTTGTGTTACTGCTGTTGTGTATTTGTGACTTTCTCCTGTGTGATTTTCAGACTTCAAGAACAACCTGCTGAAGGAGAAGGTCCACATGAACACTCAGCCGAAAGTCATTGATCTTGACAAAGGTTAAAAAAAAAACACACAAACTCAGCCAGTCGTTAGTTGAAGTCTCCTCCTCTGTAACTTCACTCTGTCTTTTCCTTTCTTGCAGAGATGCAGAAGTTTTCTAAGTGAGAAAAACGAGAGGAAAAAGTGCAACTGGAGCCACTGGCTGGTCCAGAGGCTGCGCTCCAAAACCAAACACACACTGCTGCACGCACTTCTGTCCTGGCAGCAGGAGACGCCACACGGAGAAAATAAATTCCTCCTTATGAAATACAGAAAAATGGGTTTAGAGACATTGTTGTGTCATGCTTTAAAAAAAATGCCAGTGTTACAGACACACACATGGAAAAAAAAAAAGATGTTGTTTTCTTTTTGTTGTACTTTGTACTGTTAAGACTACAGAGACTGGACCACGCACGCACGGCACCGCAGCGCCGCCCAGTGGGGAGTTTGTAGAAAGAAAAAAAACAAACCTGGATTTAAAGGTTGGCTCGGACAAGACTGAGTTAATCTGAATTATCAGTTGTAACAGCTTCGATCATTACGCCTCAAGTTTATGAAGAATACTGAAGTTTTACTTTTCACTTTGTACTTTTGTGTTTACTCACATCACATGTTAACTGACCGGACTGAAGCTTCCTGCTTCCTCTCCAGGCTTCGATTAACTGTCGCTAACAGGCCACACAAGCAGTGTAGTGTGTAAGAATATTTTTATTATTGTGATATTGAGACTGTATTTTTTGTGTACTGCTCATTTTTACTTTATTTTTCTTCTTACATGTATTAAAATGAAACAATGCTGGGTTTGTTTTTTTGCTTTTATGAACTGTTATGTGTTGTATTTAAATGACTCTCAGTGGAGAAGCACAGGTGTTACTAATGACATTAACAATGACTCTGTTGCATTCAAGTACACGTACGACACAACACAGTGAGACAGTAGGATCAGTTTCCTCATGTTTTGGATGTGACTGATGTGTTTGCTTTGTGATCATTGCAACAATAATATTATTATTAACTGTTCACATCTCGTCCTGCTTGAAAACCACTGCATTAACTGTGTGTTATAAAATATTAATATTGCAGTTTCCATTGAGGGAAAGTGGAACATTGTTTTTCTACTAAGTGTGAACATCAGTACAAAGTCTTCTTGATATTTGTGCCTTCTGCTTTATTTCATTTCATTAACTGCAGTTTTATCTTCATTTGGCTCATTTATGCTTCATGTCCAAGTCAAACTACCTATGTACTGTGCTGCTAACTCAATAAAATCTTTACATTAAAGTAAATCTTGAACTCAAGTCGACCGCTTTCTGAAGCTGCTGACATTGTAAGACACTCACACTGAGGTACGTTAGGTCATAATTCATTTATTCATTCCTTTGTGTCACAAACAAACAGTCCCTGAAATCAAGACAAATGGCTTTTTTATACATTTTGTGAAGTTCTGTTTTGTGTACGTTTTCTATAAAATACATGGTACTGTAATATACTGTACTTTCGATCTATAAACGGTAGAAAACCCTGGTCTGTCCTGCACTCTTGGACAACTGTCGAAGGAAGCAGCTTGCAAAAAAAAAAAAAAAAAATCGGCCGGTGCGCACACGCACATTCACGCACGCACGCACGCACGTATGCATGCATACATTCACAAGCTCACCTGCAATCCGAATCCAGTACAAACTACGCCATCACTTCCTCTCTCTCTCTCTCTCTCTCTCTCTCTCTCTCACACACACACACAGCTACACAGAGTCTTAGAGGAAATTCGATCAGTAAGTAATCCCAGGATCAGACGACATTTGGGGCAACGCTGTGTCGGTTTTTACAATTAGAGGTAACCTACAGAATCTGCAGGGTGATGATGATCAGACTGGATACTGGCTGGAGGAAAGGACTCGCTACAGGACGTTTTTATAAGTACTAAGGTTGGGTTTAAGTGGCTGCATTAAAACTGAAGAGTAAACCAATCTAATGGAATAGGAGAAAACACTCCAATAACAATTAACTTACAGGATTCAATTCTGAACATTGAAAAACAGAGAGCAGCAAACGTGTCTTTGTCTTGTGTGTCCATCGGGAATAAAAATGTACCATGTGTCATCCATGGTAAGTTACTATGCCATTGAAGGAGTTGATGATGGTGGTGTACACACACACACACACACACACACGTACACACACGTGGTACTGTACAACCTGCACATCGTGTTGCTGGAGAAGAGTCAGGTATGTGTGTGTTCTCATACTCAAACTGGGCCAGCACTGTCTTTTGTGCCGTTAACCCCAGTCACTCCAGTCAGACAAACTGGGTGTGTGTGCACAGTGCTCATGTTCAGCAGCCATGAGACCCTCTTCCTATTTACTGAGCGTGAAAGCGGCTCATGGTGCCAAAGGATCTGGTCGGTCTTGAATACAAACTAGACCCCAGCAGGGGCTCTATAAACACAATTAGAGAGGTAAAATATCCGTGGTCCTACGAAGGCAGTTGCATTAGGCCAACTGAGAAAGAAATGCCAGTGAACATGCCGTCTCTCTTCCCTCCTGTGTTCCTTAGGGAGTGGTCCAGCATCTGATACCTTTACAAAACAAGTTAAACTTCAACCTAAATCATAGAAACCCAATCCTCTGGACTGGTCAGAAGAGATGCATGATGGGACTTTCTGTTGTGGGTCTCTGGCAGGGCTGGTTCGCTGCAAACTGTTTGGTGGTGGTGGTGGTTTTTTACGGGGTTTTAAAAGATCCTCAGGTGTCCAACACAGGTCCTATGGAGTCCTGCTGAGGGCTGTCCAGGGGGGAGGAGCTATCTGGGACAGGTGGGTGAGGAGAGTGGGCAGCTGCTGCTCCTGAGCTGCAGGTCACACAACCCTGACAAATATAATGACACGTTAAAAGCTGCTCTGGTGGTAAAAATACAAAAAAAAACCCCAAAAAACACACATGACACGTTTGTGGTGACTATGTGGAGACCCCCCCCACCTGTGTGTCTATCTCCTGTGGGATGGTGTGCTGCTGGATCCAGGGATGCACCTCAGCCAGCTCCTCTCTCTGCTCCTGGGTGAACCAAGGCTGGAGGGGCTGCAGCACCCGCAGCTTCTCCCTGTCCTCGGCCAACACCTCCTTCTGGTCCCTGGAGGTACAAGAAGACACAGACAAAGAAGAGGAGTTTGTTTTAAAGATGTAGGACTGGTCACGTATGCACATTGCAATGACAACAACAAACTAAGAACTGTAAAGACTGTGCCGATGATGTTCACCTTGTCATGTGTCTTAATTTACCTTTTGTGACTTTCTATCCGCTTTCAGCACACTTGCATTTTTTACTTCCTTTATTTTTAATGTAGAAGTAGCTTTTAAGCTTTACTTTAGCTACTGCACCAAAACTGTGAGTTTCTTTTGATAAAAGCATCTGACCAATCTGTAAATGTAATGTTATTTTCTTTTGTATATAATATCCATCAATGCTGTTTACATATCAAAGCTGATTTTTTCAATGACAGTGTGGCTTGACACAGATGCCTGGAGCAGGAAGCCACACCGAGTTTCATTGTATAGTGTGAAAAATGACAAATTGAGTTCCTAAAGTTAACAAATAAAAAAAAAGCACCAGGTCAGGTAGGCAGTTCTACACCTTGTTGCTTTGTGTTGCTCCTCTAAAGTGAATTTGCTGAAACAGCCTGAACAATAATGTCACTGTTTCCTGGTGCATTTGTTTTGGGGGTGTGGGGTCTCGTTTGTCACTGTTGACATTACATCATCAAATCAGGAGATGGCGCCTGTACAACAGAAGTTCACTGACACAGGCGTCTACAGACAGACACACAGAGAGACACACAATCTGCTGCTATGGTAAATTTTGGTTTGAGAGATAGCTGGAAGGATGCTGATGCATCAAGGCCGTCAGAGAAGAAGAGTCATAATGAAACTGTCATACAGTGTCACAGGATGTAATGAGAATTTAGTCGAGCCAGTCCTGGAAGTGCCGTCTTAGAAGAACTAATCTCTCTGTGGTCTGAAAACCTTCAATTTCAAAGAGCTTTGACTTCAGATGTTTAACAGTATTGGACTTCAAATAACTGGGCTGATGAAAAAAAAAGGAATGAAGGGACATCTCCTTCTTTGATTTCACTTCAGCTCAGTGGAAAGCTTTTGAAGCCACAAGAATCTGATGAATGTCTTTGAAACTTTCAAATGGACGGAAATGCTGATGCTGGTACATGAGGTTGGTTTTAAGAGTTTATCTTCCAAAAGGGGACATCTTGTTTCATTCAATATGATCTATGTTTGATCCACCAAAGTAAAGCGCATTCCTTGAAAAAGGGAAGCTCTCTGAATTAGGTGAAATATTTCCATGTATTCAAGATTAAATCAACATTTCACATCTTCCTGCTTCTTTTCTGGTCTCATTTCAGTCAAGGCCCAAAACAAGAATTTCCAAAAGCTGCCAGATGTGTGTACCTGGTGTGGATCTGGTAGGTCATCATGACTCGCTCAGGTGTGTGCTGGATCATGCTCCACAGTGAGTTCTCCACGCGAGAGTCAAAGGTGTGCTGATGCTCTGCTGGTGCCTCTTGACTCTTCCTGGCTTTACGTGACGTGTCTGATGAATCGTTGCTGGCAAAGTATTTGCTGCTGTTGCTGCTGCCTGTAAAAGAAATCGAGAGTCAGTCAGTCCCTGTCCCCGACCGTAGTTTTTAAACAATTTGTACACATACAAGTACTTTCATATAACTTCTAAAGCACCTAAACAAAGGGGTAGATCCTGATGTTTCTGTAAGATTAGCAAAATTAGCAATAACATGGACATTGTTGTTAAGTGTGTGCACATATCTGTTACTCATTTCACCCTGGTAAAGAAAGCTTATATATAAAAAAAAAAAAACATTCAAACAAAATTCCCAAAAGATGTCCAGTGACACACAAGAATATCAGAATATATAAGACAACATCATGGTATCTGTCACAAATGTGAATTGGTTTCATGAATATTGTCAATTATACGACAGTTAATTCTGTCCAAGCCATTTGATTGGACAAGAGTCGCTCTGTGAGTGCTGATTTTAAGTACACACAAACTTTGCAAAGATTAATACATTTCCTGAAGTAAATTATATCACCTGGATACTTGAGTGAACACCTGAGGAGTCGTGTAGACAAAGCAGAAAGCAAATGTGCAGGTCAGGAAAATTTGAATGTTTTTCTTAGCAACATTCAAGTGCAAGTTTACCTGTAAAAGTACTGTATTTGTGTTGGTGTGGCTTATTATTGTTGACTAATGTGTCGTTGGTTGAACTGTTGTGACAGGTGGTGGATCACAATGTTGATATTCAGCAACAACATCACCTGCTCTTACACAGTATTGTTTAAATGATGGGGCCTCTTATGGCATATTTTGTTTATCTCTTACCAGTGTGAGAGGTGGACGTTCCATTGGATCCAGATCCAGATCCAGATCCCAGTGAGCCTCCAGATTCCCCTGATCCAGACCCTGAGGCGTTGGAGCCAGTCCCAGACCTGGCATCCTCCTGCAGCAGCATGTCAAGGAGCTCGCTGGATGTCGACTGGGCATCATGGTTACCAGAGTCACTGGGGGCGTCACCCTGAACAAGGAAGAAGTTCAGAAAGGTCAGAACTAAGCAAGAATTCAACTGGAGCTCTTTGAACTGTAAACACATATATATACTGTTCTGGGTATGTGTGAAAAGCCCTAAAATGACAGACTGATGGAAGATTTACTTAAAGTAGTAAGAAAGCAGCAGTCGCACCTCATTAGCATGTTTTTCGTGGAGGCTCTCTGCGTGGTTGTGCCCCGTACTGCTCTGCCCTTCACTCGGTTTGGGCAGCTCCTCCTGCAGCAGGTTGAGCTGCAGTGGAGAACTCGAACGAGAGCTGGAGAACAAAGCCCGAGGCCCCGCTGACTCCTCCTCCTCCCCAACAGAAGAGCTGGCTCTGGGTGAGCAAAGCAGAGGGCCTGGGGGGACCATGGTGTGGAGGCCAGGCTGGACTTGGAACTGGGGCTGTGGGAGGGGGCCAGTGCTAGGAGCGAAGCCTGCCATGGTGATGGGCATCTGGGGCATCATGGAGAGAGTGGACGATGGGTAAATGGACGGGTAACCTGCAGTGAAGGTGGGGTAGTTGGGCAGGATGACGGCCATGACCGGAGCTACGTAAGGGTTGATGCTCTGGGCCGGAGCCATGGGCTGCATGGTGTGAAAATTCTGGATATTTTGCAGATTCTGAATGGGCTCCATCTGGAATTGCTGCATGCTGGGCAGGCTCTGAGTGGACTGCATGATGTTGAAGCTGAAATTGGGCAGGGTTTGGTCTGGAGGCTGCAGGACAGCAGGAGTCGCTCCAGATACCTGTGGTGGATTGGGTGGTTGTTCTGGGCTGGGCTGAGTCGTCATCATAGGGAAGAATGGTGCATGGAGTGGGGATGTTTGGTTGTAGGGTGCCCCCATCTGGGGCTGGGAGGACTCTGAGGAGGGCCAGGAAGACTTAGGGGCACAGCGAGGGGGGCCTGGTGGAGAGGTGTTGCTGTCTGAGGAGCCCAGGGGTTTGGGACGCTTGTGCCTGGGTTTTCCTCTCCGGGGTCGGTTCAGACCACCAGCACTCAATGGTTGGAGATAATCGCCTGTTAAATGAAGGGAAGAAGAATTAAATTAAGCTTTCAACTTTCTCCACATCACTACACCTGTTGCTTGGTATTTCAACAAGCAGGTCCATACCTGGGTGGTGGGAGTGAGCCATCGAGCTGTTGTCCAGCTGCAGGTAGGAGCTGTAGGGGCTCTGGAGGATGCGATGGCGGAAGCGGTCCACGTACTCCTGCTCCTCCTTCTGGGTGTGAGCCGACAGCACCTCTTTGGTGAGGCCCACAAATCTTCGCTCCTCTGTCGCCGGGCTCGGGGCTGGACGGATGGGGGCGGGAGCAGATTCAGCAGGCTCGCTGCCCATTGGTGCATCCTCCAGTGCTGTGGCCTCTGTTGGAGAAAAAAGAGAGAGATAAAGATTTAACTCTCATATGGAAGTTGTTAAAGTGACAGACAGGTTAATGGCTGTTTAGGTGTTTGTGTACCTGACTCGGGCTGCGGCACATGTACAATGGTGCTGCTGTACGAACACTGGCTGGTAACTGAAACCACACTCATGGCCTTGGTGGACATTGTGATATCTGTGAGAGGAGCTCCCACTACAGCTGCAGCTGAAGGGCCCACAGACACCTCGCTGTCAAGCACCACCACTGAACACAGGAGAAACAAGACGAGGTCAGTTAACGTTGCTTTTATAAGGATTATCGATGTGTGTTTGCAGGTTTGTACCGTCTGTGCTGGCCTGAGCCGTGTCAGCCACTGCAGCTGGTTTGTCGTCTTCTGAGGTAGAGGATGAGGAAGAGGAGGTGGCCAGGGAATGAGACTCACTCTTACGCTTGAGTGCCGGACCGGTGCAGCTCTCCAAATATCTACAACACAAACACATGTGAGTTGGATGTGAATCAGGAGCTTTACCACATCATGAAGTGAGATGATGTAGAAGCGGCTCCAACCGCACACCTGATGATGTTGTCCACACAGTTGATTTGCTGATAGGAGGGAATGTGTGTTTGCTTCCTGCTTTCTTCATGGTCTCTGACTTCAGGGTTTGTGGCTGCAGGAGGCAGACGTGCTGAGGGACGAAAGGATGATTTTACCCAATGTTGATATTTGTGCACATTTTAAACATAAACTATACTGTTCATGTTTTTTATATGAGTATGAATGGGACTGATTTACCTGCGGCAGGTTTGCCTAGAAGAGCAATTCTGTGGCTGGAATCCAGATACGGCTGCTTCCCCCAACCCTTCGCTCTGTTCACATCAGCACAGATCTGCTGCAAAGTCATCTGCAAGAACACACACACACACACATAACATGTATCTGGATGAGTAACCTTGCGGGAAAGGAAATGCTCAACCACATCTGGCTTCCTGACAAGTGATGTCTCACCGGTTCCCGGTGCGAGTCCTCCCATAGGTTGCCGTTGCTGTCACTTGAAGAGGCGACGCTGATGTAATGCTCATGAGAGCCGTTACTTCCCAAGCTGCCGTAACCACTGGAACCGTTGTTGTGGACCGGCTGAGGAGAAGCGCCACGAGGAAGTGAATGAGAGATATGTCATTTACACAAAAACAAATATAGAGCATCATAAAAAAGAGATCAGTGTAAATGGGTAAATTAAATAAATAATCACCTGCAGGAAAAGTTTATATATCTTTGCTTGCAGGTCTTTTATTTCCTCGTGAGTGACGGGAAAAAACTCCTTACTCCGAGCAGCAAACACATCCTCATTGAGTGGACTCCTACAGACACAGACAGAAGGATAAAGATGTTATATTCATTGTGATGTGTTTTCCTTTAACAAGTGTGCTTATAGCACAGAGACCCTGCAAACACCAAATCCCTCTGAGGCTTTACTTGTAAATAAAACGCTTTATTTTTCTGCGTGTGTGTGTTGTTGCTCCTTACGTCCTGACTTTGTGCCGTCCGATGATGAAAGCCACCTTGCGGCTCCACGGGTTGATGAAGCTGGACCAGCTGGTGTCCAAGGTGATGTAGTCTCCATTCTGACAGCGCAGTCGCACTGGAGAATGTTCGAATGGAGGCTGGCCGGCGTACTTCAACACTACACATGACATCAAGAGTTCAAGTCAGAAACAGGAGATGGAGATGTATTCGTGTCCAACATACTAACATGCAGTGTCACCCTTTTTCAACTCGTACCTTTCCGGTGCATCGACAACATGAGGGGCCGGTCCTCTGGGTGGATGCAAGTCAGCATGGATGTGCCAATCAGATCCTGAGGAAGGTATCCTAGCAATGGCACAGCCCTGTGGGTGATAACCATTAAATTAGACTCACCATAGCAGCCAAACAAAAACTCTAGTTGTTCACATTTGTGAGCGTGTGTGTGTGTGTACTGACCTGTCATCGACTTCCAGAAACACACAGCCTGGGGAGTGTGTGGTGGTGAAGATGCGCTTGTCCATGGGGATCCGAGGTGCTGCATTAATAAATATAGTAAACATCAGGACATACTCCTCTACATGTGGCTTAGAGAAAAAAAAAACGACAAGGCAAAGGTCATGAATTGATTCAACTTTCACACAAACATCTCAAATGGGTGTGGATAAGCATGAAATGTAAAAGTAACTTGTAACTTGTAGTGTGCTCACTTGGCAGGACCCGTTGTGCTGTGAGCTGTTTGTGGTGATAACTATACCTTCATATCCAGATATGATGCGTTCAGCCAGCGCCAGGCAGCACGGCTCCTCCTCCTCCCCACTGCGTCCTGCTCCCTGCACTTTCAGCAGGTAAGGAGTGATACGGAACGGGTTGTAGCGCATCTCGCCCTCGCGGTCCTTCCCACCCCTGAAACAGAAACGCGGATTTCAATTTCCATTGTGTTCACAGGTATATATAAGACTTTTTAATCCAGGGGTTAGTGAACAGTCATTTCTACCCATTCCAACTCCTGTTAATAATATATGTCGACATATGAGCTTTGAGAGGTGACCCTCAGCTGACACTCATTAGTCAACATAAGCGCATACCTTTCTGCTACTGTTCTGCAAGTACATATGGAATTCACATATTTTATCGCTAAGGAAAGGCATCTATTGTATAGATTTATGGATCTGGCGGTGGAAAGTCCCGCGATAGAGTTAAAACACTGACCTGATTCTGCAGAAGAATGACTTGACCTGGGCGCAGTCAAACAGGATCCCTGCTGCAGAAACAGAGAACAGAGCAGTGAGTTATTGGCCTGTTAAAACATACAAAAGCAACATATTCATATACAACTACAACAAAAACTAAAAATCACTATTACAAGGTTGAATATGCATTTAAATATGAACTCATGCACAAACTTAGATGGCAGGTAGAGAAGGTACAGAGGTAAATGTAAAGTTAAAGAACACATGCAAACATATGCTGAGCTGAAACCTATAATTTAAATTCATTTAATTTCTTGATTTTAATCTAGAAAATAAGAATAATTTCTGAACTGTGGTACAAACACACCTGTGTGCGAGTTGCTCCAGGGTGGGAGGTGCGGCTGAGCCGTGTGTGCGTAGAAGACGTTGACGTCTTGGTGGAAGAGCAGCTCCACAAACTTGGCCGACTCCAGGAACTTCCTCTTGCAGCAGAGGATGCTGGGAGCCTGCTCCGAGGCGTACAGCACGCGGCCGCTCGACAGGGAGAAGACGACCACGAAGGAGTCCTACACACACAGACACACACACGGAGACGTACGCACGCACATGTGGAGAGACACACGCACACAAGCGAGCAAAGTCACAGACACACTAAAGCAGTAACACACATACACTCACACATGCTCAGGCATGAGTCAAAATAAACATACACAAACACGTATGTATGGATGCAAGTGTGTGATGTGTGTTTTCAGTTATAATGGTGCATTCGATTTACGCTGGAAGTTGGAACTCAGAGTTGAAAAACTAACACAGAAGTCAGATAAATTACAACCTTACAAACTTGCAACACAAAAATGTAATGAGCCATTAGCCTCTGCTAGCCATTGTTAGCTCCAGGCTGTTTTTTACACATACCAACAGCCTATGGAAAATGTCCCGGGATAAGACATGGCTGACTTTAATGTGAGACAATTAAAATTAAATTAACAGAAAAATTGCAGTGTGTTTATCACTTGTTTGTGTGACTAGCAGCCATCATCAATTCTAACATCGGGGCTGGTGGGACTTTCCGAGTTGGAGATCCGACTTGAACACGCACGACTTGAACTCACCATTAATGTATGATACAAAAATCAGGGCAAGAAAGTGAAGTAGTATCAGTTTTAATGTGTGTGTTGTTGTGTCATGTACCGTGTTTTTAAGGGCGTGTTCAGACGTGACTCTTTCCAGCTCTTCCAGGGCACAGACAGTCGCATCTCTTCTCTCGTCCTGGCCGTTTCTCATCAGCAGTTTGTAATACTCACTGTTGGCTGCAGAGGACAACAACAACAACACTGTGTGATATCAGGCTGGGTAAAGACTCCTGCAAAACAAATGACTCCAGTTGTCAGTCGACGTGTGTGTTACCTTGCACTTGTTTGACACAGTTCAGTGCGTAGTGTAAGGCCTCCACAGTGCTGGCTTTGCTGCGACTGCGTTTGTCTGAAGGAAGCCTCTTCTTCATCTCAGCCACAGTGATCATCACTTCTCTGTGGGCCTGACCTCTGCCTCCTTCAGCATGCTCACTGCTGCACAGTCCAAGAGACAATGAACAGATTCAGGTCAAACACACACACACACACAAACAGAGGACCACATAGTAGATTTGAATTACACACACACACACACACAAATGCCTGTGTGGTATTTAAGTCTATCTGCTACTCATCAAACATGGACTCTACAATGGTGTTTTCAATCTCTTTACTTCACATCTGGTATTTTTGCTGCCATTGTGTCATTGTGTGTAATCACCATATGGTGACACACTTGTGAAATGGACTCACTGAAACTTTTCCATGTCTTTTCACAGCTGCTGAAACCACCACAGTTAATGAACACTGGTGGACAAAAGATGACTTGTTCATCTTTGTACCCTCCAGCCATTGGTTTTTCCTAGATGTTTGAAAGCTATTTAGAGGAGAAACTGAAGCCTACAAGTAAGATAACAACACAAACTATTGGTTTTAGGTATTGATCACAGTTTAAAGACCTTCCTTTTGCTTTATTTTTGCACTCACTCAAATTTTTTTTGTGAAATTAGCAAGTTGTTGAGTTGATGTTCATTTTAAACTCCTACATCAGTGGTAAGTTTGGTAATTTAGCTAAACTTTTATTTACAAACATTTATTTTGTACAGTTGTGAAAATACTCAAATGAATAAAATGAAACGACTGCACGTTGATCTTTACACACACACACACTATGCCGTAGAGTATTGCAACAACTTGTTTGGACGGATGACAACCACTGAGCTCGCTGTGGTACGATGTAAATATGTTGAAAGGGCAAATACCTCTTTGTTGAGACTGAGGTGGATCCAGTGGCGCTCCCAGGGCTGTGATTGGCCGAAGAGGAGAGGTCATGTGACCCGCTTGTCATCTCCTCATCCTCCTGCCCCACTTCTCCACCTGAAGCTGCGCTCTCCTCTCCCCTGAGACCCTCGGACGCCGCCCCTCCGTCCTGCTGCGCCGAGGTCGCCCTCTCTCTCTCCCCCTCGCCTCCTCCTCCTCCTCCTCCTCCTCCTACTCCTCCTGTAGCCGACGGTAACGCAGGCTCCTCCCCATCTGGACCGCTGTCACCTCCAGGCATCTCCGCACTTTGGTCACACATCAGTAGTAGTTTGCCCGATTAAAGTGGTCAGGAAGGGTCTTCATATGTTCAACGGAGGGAATGGGTTCCATGTGGTGACGATAAACTGGTGTTCATTCGATCAGGGCTGAGCGTTGGATGTAAGGGTTCGCCTGGAGCACTGAAACACTAAAACCCACAGAGGAAACAAGGGGAGATGCTAAGAAACACTACCAGAGCAAAGTTCACAGGGTTCACTTCTTAGGAGGAAAAACTCGCCAATAGATAAGCGGAGAGATAAGAGGAGCCGCGGTGGTGCCTCATGGACGGTTAAGAAAAAAGAAACATATGGTAATGGCACTGTCCTCTTTTCGCTCCAGTTAGTGGCCATGAGTGTGTTTGTGGGGCTGGAAACCAGAAACCTGAGAGTGTAGTGAGGAAATATCAAGTCACCATACCTGCTGAACAACTTGCACAAAGCCTTGCACACACACTACTCTTGTTTTGTGCTGTGAGTAAAATGTTACTCACTGTGACTTCAGGGAATTCATAAACTAACTGAACAGAAATGAATACATGCATCTAAGAGGATTTTTGCATTGCTACTGTGTTTGGTTTCGCAGTTATTATCACAAATCAGTATTCATTATACAGTAAGAAATGTAAGACAAGAGTGCCACTTAAACTCCCCAACGCATCTTTTCCAACAATAATTCAATAATCACTGTATTTAACTGTGTGTGCATGCTCCAGGCTTCTGTGGCTTTGACTGTAACATGAACAAAACTTCTGTAATTACATATATTAATTTCCTGCTACGACTTGAACAAATGAATGAATAAAAGACGTGTATCAAATAAGCGGCAAAGTCTCCACCGATGCGTAAAAGAAAAAAAACATGACAACCAAATGTAAACAATTCAAATATTCTGTCATCCTTTTCAATCCCAACACAAATGTGAACAAACACAATCTGCCCTGTTATCTAACACTACTGGACAATGTGAACATCAAAGTGACTCACTCTCTGTCTGACTCACTCCAATCATCTCTGATTTACACACGTCTTCTCTCAGCGCTGCCAACTTCAGGTACGACTGTCAATAAATACCAATCAGCAGACACCACCAACAGCACGATAATTATGTGATCCTTGGTTGGTTACATAACACCTGATGCCCACAGAGATATTTTCCTTGTTGTGCTGAGCGTTGGCTGCGGCTCAGAAACACTGCCAGTTACACACATTCAGACATTAAACACATCTTACTTAAACATCCACAGACAAAGTGCGACCCCTCCCAAACAGGCCTCAGTAATCATACTTTAACATCATTATTGCATGTGATGTATTTTTCGAACTTAACATAACATCAGGAATGAATCTGAGGCACCGTGTTTGCCGCCTGGATTTACCAACGCTTCTTTTCCACCGGTCTTAACACACTGCAGCTTCATGGCCAAGACACTGACAACAGAGACCGTGAGACACAGATGGAGAGAGACAGACTGTGAGCGTTTGCTGTTGACTTTGTGTATTTTACTTTTTGTCAACCTGTCAGTGCGTCAGCCTCAGCTCTCTCCTGGACTTAAAGTCAGTTTGTTTAGGTGTTTTTTTGTTGTTGTTGTTTTGTTTTTTTAGCTTAATCGCACCTACACGCTAAAAAACGTAACACACATTAAACCAAAACAAGGACAACACACACGTGACACACTTGATATATATTTGGACCAATTATGTTCAAATGCCCCACGATATGATTTTATGGTTATAATTATCAACACAAAATTATTGCAATTTTTAACAAATTGTGATACGTTTGTGATTCATCCAATATATTTCAAATTGCAAATGGGATTGTCAAGGAGACAAGGAGACTGAACAACACAGCCATAAAAAAAAGTACTGTAGTATTCTAGTACCACTACTATTTGCAATTTATATAAGATCAATTTATATAAGATTAATATTGACTATGTATCAATACAATATTGCCACACCAGTCAGTTTTGTTGCTTGTAGCAGGAGAGAGCTGCAGGCGTCTGTAAACAAACAGTGAGATGTGCAGCACTGATTCTCTGATGAGCCATTCAGTTAGTTAGATATGTGTGTACCAATTCATCTTTTTCAAAATGAACATTTCAGATGTTCACAATAATATTATTCTTTTGGGAAACAAAATCACTTCTTTTATTTTACAAAATTACATTATGGATAATAATTTTTTTGTTTTAGATTGGATATTAATTTTCAAATTATGAACTGTAAACAAATGAATGAGATATTAAATTCTATTATGACTACCAAAAGCATCATTACAGATAGGAGTGTAGTTTCTGTAGAAATGGCCTAAGGGCAGCTGTCAGAGGAGGTTGAACAGATAATTATGACGGATTAAACAACCTCACTTTTCAATCGATACTATCACAGGGAGTGTCACTGCTTCCCTACGCTCCCTCTGCCTCTCATTCACTAACACTGAGATGGCAGCGGTGCGAATGGACGTGAGAACATGGAACAAATCGCTAAGCACAGTGCGTAAGTGGATGTTTCTAGGGGTCGTTTACAGGCAGCAACGAGCAGGTAAATCCTGGTTGTCACAAGACTGAGAGGCACAAACAGGAGGCAATGAAAATATCCTGTGTCGTTCATCAGGTCGTCACTGCAGGATTACATAATCAGCTTGCTCAATTCGACGCTTGTAAGCTATCCTCCTATTACTTGAGACATACCTGTCCAACATGCACACACACACGCACGCACACACAGATACATGATTACTGTGATGTAGGTGTAATACTCCGGCCTTGTCTTAACTGTAGAGCACACAGAGCAGATAAGGCCACAGTAAGGTCAAGGCACAGGCCAGGTTAGTGATCTCTATTTTTCTCTCCCACTTCTCAGCAAGAAAAACGTGAGCACAAGTTCTTATTCAAGTGCACTGTGATACAAATACAAGGAAAATGTTACTATCACTACCAAAGTAACTTACAGTAAAAACTTGCCCATGTGTGGGTGTGGAAAGCCATGAAACACTTTTTCCTTCTATACATTTAGAAATGAAATAGCTGAATTACAGTTATAGATGTTATTTATAAAGCAGAAATAACAATGAAATTATTAAATTGGACCTTAAAAATAAGGAGGAGAACTTCGGACAGAGCAGGACTTTTCCCGCCTGTAAAAGCCAACGTAGATCTTAGATGGACTTTTTTTGAGGTGACAAATATGCCCAGAGTGGCTTTACCAGGCATTTGAATTGGATAATATGATTATGTATCTGAATATAAGAAAAACTTTAATACCTACTTTGTTGATATGTGATAATAATATAAGGTCACACCATTACAAATACACCTCTTCTGAAAATTGCATGAATTTTCTTCCATCGTGTGTAGTTACAATCATGTTCAATGATTCATAAACTGTTCAGTCTGAGTGTCATGTAGCCATGTAAATATCAAACTATGTATATATTAATTATGATCGACAGGATTTTTTTTCTTTGGGAATAAGCAGGGTTTATATTATTAAATTTATTTTGATTATATTTGTATACACTGAATGGAGCACTGTGACGTAACGATTTCCTGTGGGGGATTAACACAGTATTAGTAAAGTATATCTGATTCTGATAGTAAATGATCATGTGACCACTTAAGAGCTCTACCATGGTTGTGGTACAAAAAAAAACAACACAAGGCAAACCTCTGTTGCACTTGAACATCACACCTGTCTGATCTGATCTGGTCAAAACTGCAGCAACCTCAACTGTCCATCTTATCAGAACAGGGGATTGGACAACATACGCTGTCAGAACCACGTTGCTATGATAGTATTATCTATTTTAACAAATGTACTTGTGAGGAGATCAACACTTTCAGAAGGTTTGTTTTTCACACAACATTGGTGGTGCAAGACCAATATACTGAGCAAATCCACTGAGTATGGAGTGAAAACACAGCTGATGTTTCCTTCAAGTGCAGGTGGGAGCAACAGCTTACATGAAATGCAATTAAGGAAGTGATCTTGTCATGTCAAAGAGCTGTACACACACACACACACTCTCTCTAATCACATGATTTGATCCATCTCCTGGAATGAAATACTACAAAACCATCCTGTCATAGTAACATCACCAGTGTTCACACTATTCCTGCAGATATGGAAACAAAAGCCAGCCAATAATACACCAGCACCCCATTGGTTATGAAATCACGATATTATATAATAACAATTACTCACAGGCAACATATAAATGCACTCTATACATGGACCACCTTAACAATTATTTAAGAGGATTCACGTTGAAAGAAGCTGACCGACTCCTATAAAATATTCATGGGTGAGGTAGTATACTGAACTTGTAGGTTTATGGGTCACCTCAGTAACCATGACTATCACAGCAAATAAAACATACATACTTACATACATACATACATACTTACATACATGCAAAACATGAAAACCAAAGACATTTGTTTTTTACCTGCGTTCTTTCACCAGAAGAGGAAAAGCTTCAGACTTCTGTAACAGACCACAACCCGTCCCCACTCAAAACAAACCTGACACTCATTTGTCGGTTCACTACCCCCTCCCCACATGAACCCAGTAACCTCAATAACCTCAGTCACCACCACCATAAGTTAAGGCTTAAGACAGAGAGAGAGAGAGAGCTAACCATGACCCCTAACCACCTCTACTGCACCGTAAAGACTGTAACACAACTTCCATTCATCACTGAGCAATGTCGATTAAACTTAATCGATATTTTATCTTTGGCAAATGACATTTTAGTAGAGGTGAAAATGATGCAATTAGTACAATCTGACACTGTCAGGACGGTGACGGTAAGTGGATTCATGAGCTGAAGCTTCACAATAAAATATTAGTAAAGTCTATTGTAAACCCATGGCGTGTTAACACTTTTTTTAAACAGTTATTATCAATGCAATGTAAATAATAAACTGTAAACATAAAGTCCACTTTGTTGGTTAATGCACAGAAAGCCCCAGCGCCTCTCGCTGTGTGCAACCCAGTCTTACGGCAGACATGTCGTGTAGCTAACACAAGTAGCAACACACGCTTACACCCCATGTCACACACTTTGCTGTTTGGAAACGTAAAGTTTTCGACTAAAGCTACACATTAGACACTCACAACAATATACTAGCAACTAAAAAAAATCAGATTGAACAATAAATCTCGTTTGTTTACATCCTCTGCTCTGTCAAATTGGTGCCGTGGGCGAGGTGGGTAGTTAGCTTAGCCAGTTAGCCAACTCGCTAACGATACCTAAGATTAGACGCGTAGTGGTGAAATATTTACCTTTTCGAGTTCACGCGCGATGCAGCTTCAATATCCAAAAGTCAAAAATATATAAAAATCGATCGTCGGGCCGTTTTCTGAGTAGATATTTTTTAATTATGTCTCAGTCACGTAGCTACATCGTCATCGATTCAGAAGCGCTTGACACATTTGTGCAACGTGAGGCCGGCACAGCAAATCCACGCCCACTCCATTCTGATTGGACGGCCTAAATTTGCATCTGTCGCGTGATTGGATAGAGTGTTAGATGGTGGGCGTGTCCAAAAGCCACAGTTTGTCATCGGCTTGCTGGCGGTTCACGTGTATCTACATGTTACACAACAGAGGGGACAACAACTCGGAGCAAACCGCGCAAGCACCGACTCACTACGAGCTCCGTGCGTCCACCCCCTGCTGCTGATGAATGAACAGAGCCGCCTCACGGTCCAGCTGGTGGAGGAGGGAATCTGACTTTGACAAGTTCAGTTTCTGACATTAATATTTTCAGCTGAGTTAAATACCGGGATTAGGGGATTTACCATGCGGGGATAATTAATAATTGTGATAAATGATTACATAATAACTTTAAACATGACAATATTATATTGTAATCTCAGTGGTTCCAGCCTCTAAGAATTAATTAGACTTCAACATATTTGTCAAATACCTCAAGATGCCCCCTTCAATTATTATTATTATCTTATTGGTTGTTTGAAAATAATCAATAGTTGCAGATATTTTGTTTGATGCTTGAGGAAAGCTAAATTTAATATAATATAATATATTTAACTACAACTTTTTTTGCATGGCAAACAAATTTGCATGTGAACTTGATAACAGTTGTTCATGCAGTGATCTGTCACTCTTGGACAGGTGGCATCAGTGCAGAGGAGGCCGGGTTACTAAACTGGACAAAGCCGACAACTGCCACAGGGCTTGTGCAAATCAACCATTATATAATAGAAAGCTGATGGAAGCCGCAGTATGTGACAACTCATGCTTTGGAAAGTTTGTTGGGACTCTGCCTTATGAGGCCGGTTAATATGTTGAAAAGCTACAGGGAGAAAGCTACTGAGGTAAACAGCTGCTATTTTTAGCAATTAAATTAAGTAACATTTACTGACAATTGTTTTTCTTACAATCCCCTTGGTGTGAGAGACCAGTTCTGAAGTGTGCATCACATCACCTCCCAAGTGCTTTCCTTTCATTAGTGAGGATGTATCAGACTCCAACTGAGTAATCAAGGATAATTTTACCATCTACACACTTCCTGTGAGACAGCCAGTCTCTGTTGGTAAGACAACCAGTGTGTGATTCAGTGACAGGTTAAAAACAAACCCAGACTAGGCAATTGTGATTTAAGTTAAATCTTTTATTCAAGCAAAAAGGCATACAGGGCCAAAGAGTAGAATTGCACTTATTTGAAAAGTATTTTGGCCTCAAATCTGCAGTGCAGACAGGAGAGGATGATGATGATGATGATGACTGATCACATCTGTGATAAAAAGGCTGGCATGTAAAAGAACTTTCAGTGACCTTTGAAAACATTACACCGATTTACTATAAAAACATCTACAGAGCACATACCTGCTATTAGCGTTAGTGTTCATCTGAATTACTATTGCATCATCCATGCACTATGACTATGGCCAAATAAGAAATGACTGCTAGAAACTATAGAAAAAGGTGGCACCAACAGTTCTGATTGGATGAAATGCCACGCACAATTAAGTGAATGTACAAAGTAATCCCAAAATGCTTGCCCCATTATAACAGAGTTCTGTTACTGAGAAGGAAGCGACAGCAGGGAAAGCGGATACCCCAATATTGGTGTTGCCCAACATCCAACACTGGATTGTTTTCTCTCTACACACCCATGATGCTCAGCAACAGTGAACTGAGCACCAAGATTAGTTCTATATATAATAATGCACAAAAAATAAAAATAAAAATAATAATAATCATGTTAGCAACATAATAAAACTAAAATTTCACACAGTAGGAGCATTGTGCATTTGGGATCAGATAAATGCCAGTGTGACTCAACAGAAAACGTATTATTATTAATTAGCTCAGGTGATTAATGCAAGCAGCACAGTATTTGTTAGGAGTGGGCATTCAGAAAGTACAACTCTTCAGCTGGCTGGTAAATGTGGTCAATAAGATATGGCTGTAATGTTTGCTGCCCCCCATGAGAGACACTGATTAAGGCATCAGTCTACAACTATATGTTCTTACATCATTGTGCTTGAATATTTGTGATTAAAACATGTGGCACATCACGGAGAGCAACACAACTCCACCACTTCTTAAACCCAGTGTAGCACTTTTGTTCTTTGTTTTGTTTTTGTTTTACATGTTGTGTCAGTTTCTCCAGCCTTTGTCAGACTTTGAGGTTGTTGGTCTTAGCACATAGGCACTTAGCTAGGCTTTATACTGTATATTAAGACCCTGCTTTAAGGGGGGATGGACAAGGACAGGTGATATCAGGTGGTTCAACAGTGTGTTACTGGTTGTTTTTTTTGTTGTTGTTGGGCAACTTCTTCCTTCAATCCTAAATGTAAGATATTATACAGAGTTAACATGTGCATAAATAAAATAAGGCATTGAACCATACCATTCCCCTGTAACAGGGACCTGCAGAAGAAGGGAAAATATTGAATATTTAAAAAAAATTGGCATTACACAGACATGTGTATGTTTGGTAAGGAGCATCTCTTCTATTGTACATAGGATTACTGTTACAATCTAGGCTAACACAAAACAGCATACTGTCAAAGGCACTTATCTTAGCCCAGCACACAAAATCAATGGATATTAATACAGTAAAACATAAAAAA
Source organism: Selene dorsalis (assembly GCA_900303245.1). Classification (NCBI taxonomy): domain Eukaryota; kingdom Metazoa; phylum Chordata; class Actinopteri; order Carangiformes; family Carangidae; genus Selene; species Selene dorsalis. The sequence continues at coordinate 1,880 of OMNW01006149.1, read as the reverse complement.
AAAAGGTAAATATAAGTTGAGGAGAGTTTACAACAATATTCTTCACTTCTAGTCCTGAGGTTGGAATAAATGTGTGTGTGTGTGTGTGTGCTCTTTGCCATACAGTTGTTTTAGGTGAGTTCTGAGTTCATCCATATTGTGTAGTCTTTGGCATGTGGCATGGCACTGATAGAAGTTTACAGATGTCTGGTCTGGTGTAGTAACACTGGGTCTAATTCTGGTTTTATGACAATCCTTTACTGGGGCATATGTGCACACACACGCACACACACACACACACACACACACACACACACACACACACACACACAAACACACACACAGAAACACAGATGTGCACACACACACAAAGGGCAATCCAGGACAAGGAATGAAGACCCCCCCCCTCCGAAGGAGAAAAATGTTGTGGAACTCAGTAGCCAGTGATCACGTGGCCTCTTCCTCTGAGACATTTTTTATGCACATTGCTACTCTCCTCATCTTCATTGTTTCCTCCACTCCTCCTTCCCCTGTTGCTTTTAATTTCTTACGATTGACTCCAAACTGTGAATGAAGTAAGAATGTACTTATTAATTTGTTTTTACCATGGAAAGACAGTAAATGTAATTATCTTACAAAGCCACTCTATCAACAAGTTCAAATTGAAAGCTCTGATAAGTAATTTAATGTTGGAAATCACAGTAATTATGAACCACAGGCTTGATACTCACTAATAATGATGACGATAATGATCACTATCACAGCTATCAGGATGGCCCACATCTGCAAGAGGTGACAGTGTTAAACACTAAAACCGAAATTAAGTTGTGTATCTATTAAAAGGAAAAACTTATAAT
>OMNW01006145.1:1082-17458 GCA_900303245.1 Selene dorsalis | reverse complement strand
CCCCACCCACTGCTGCACTATGCTGATATATTATGCTATTTAAGTCTCCCTCTTTTCCTCTTTTAGTTGAGATAAGAGTTCATTTCCACTGCCTCTTCTGCTTCTCTCATTATTGTAAAAGTCCTTCTTTTCATGCCAAGGAGCCTGGCGAAGGAGCAAATTGCTTGTCCTGCTAATACTTTATTAGAGGCTACTGGTGCACACGTACTCCTTCAAACTCAGTCGGACTCACTCATTCTCTCAATCAATCACACTCATTTCCCTCAGCTCGCCCTATCTGGTGACCACTTGTCCTAAAAATGGACTGCACACACACACTGTGGCATGACTGACGCCTTACATGTTAATATGCAATTATGCCTTTGTGTTTAATCTTAAAATAGCATTTTCTGAGGTTTTTCTTCACTTTCTGCTTCTCCTCAGATCATGTGACATCAGCGCTGTCAGGGGATAAATAACAGTTATGAAAATTTTTGATGAAATTGTGCCACATGCACAATACGCAAATATAATACATTGAATTTCTCTATATGGCGTATACAGTGTGTGTGTATATATATACATATATATATATAATATAATAAGACACACATATTGGAAATCTTTTAGAAATGTGAACAATTTCAGATGTTGACATACATTTATGTGGTTATGTAAAGTGTTTTAGACACATCCAAAAGCCTGTCAATTACATTGGCCCTGAGAGCTCAATGTAGGGTTACACCAATTGTCAATTTTAGAGTCAACAACTGTTTTTGGACGGTGGGAGGAAGCTGGAGAACCAAGAGAGAACCCAAAAAGTAAGAACTTTCTTATTCATTAACATATATGGCTGGAATATCATATACCATCATGATATGGATATTCTTCATATATGTACATATGTAATTTTTATTGTGTATTTCATGTGTTATTAACAACAATAGCTTGATATATCCATGTAGTGTATATCTCATAATAAATCTGGTAATATAAGTTCAAAGTGGAGGCCGGGACCCCTGTGGGGCCGCCATGGGGGTGCTATGGGGTCCTCAGCAAATTGGAGGTAAGAGGAGAACAAATGCAACTAATCAAATAAAGTTGAATTATTATATTTTGAGCATTATTATAAAATAGAATTTATAACAATATAACATTTCAATATCTTATTTGCCATGCTCATCTTTCTAATTGCCTGCCAGTCAAAATATCATTCATGATAATGTCATGAACTGTTGGTGTTGACCTGATGGTTTGCACTTGACATCAAGTCTTAAACTCAGTGGGTTTGCAAAGGGGGTCCCCGGGCACAGGCTAATGATATCTGGGGGGCCTAATTGGCATGGAAAAGTTTGGGAACCCCTGATATAGGTGACACACATCGCAACATCACTTCATGTGATATATTACATTTCTGGGTTTTCATTGTCCCTTTGTACCCTGGACCACCGACCTGTAAAAGGTTACATCTCGCTATATTTTCATTTAAGTGTATTTGTGGATGTCAGCCTTCTGGTGAGTGGGTGTCTGATCGACTGGGCCATGGTTGATATTAAGCAACACCATGAAAGCATTTTACTGCACATTAACCTAATAGCTGTTACTATATGCATCACCTCATCACTCAGGCTCGTTTTGGTATATGTCCTTCCCAAGCAGCTCCTTAAGGTTTTTGTTTTCATAGGCAATGCTGCTGCTGCTGAATCCTGGCAGCTGCATTCGGAGAGGCTGTGACCTTCGCATCTTGTTGAGCTGGAGAGAGATAGGTCACTTTGCAAGTTGTTTACAAGCTGCTCACAGCAGACGTCCACTTGTAGGCATTTAAGAGAGGAAAACATGTCAATGATGTGGCTGCAGTACAAGTTTGAAGTGTTTTACAGGTCTGAAAGAGACAAAGGTGGATGACCCGAGAGAAACCGCAATACAACAAATTATGCCGGAGTGATAGTACAGACGCGATGTAATTTCCATACTCTCATTTCATCACCATAGACAAAAGATGGACGTAGCTCTGTAATGTCACCCACGGGGTTCAGAAGAGTGCATCTGAAGCTGCCACTGACCATCTTGACAGTGTCTGACTTTGTCAAACTCCAGGCTAAGCCATAAAATGGAGTAGTAGGAGGAGGGGCACGTATAGAGCCAAGACTCAAAACAGTCACGTCCTCAATTATGCCGAACTTTAAACCTTAATAAAATGTAAACAGGTGAGTTACACAAACAACAGTCATGAAGGAGGAAATTACCTGTAGAGACCAAAAGATTTTTTGCACCGGGCTGTAAACGTGTTTATTTCTGCTGTGTAGTTGGACATTTTAACATGGGAGTCTATAGGGGTGTTTCCACAGCAGGAACCTCTGGGTAATTTTACGGGGCCGGGCCATTGGTGCATGTTTCCATTGGACTGACTCACTGTTGGAGACTTCAGGTTGTTACTTGCATTGATTACTGTACTACACTCTTCTTCACCTTTGCTAAATCTGGCCTGGATCATCTAACAATCCAGATCCTCGACCTTTCACCAGGTCAAGTAGATGGTCTCACATCACCCCCACACTCACTCCTGTTACATATACTCACTCTTACATACAGATGCACCATCCAGCCCCTGCATATTTAACTGATGTGCTCCACCCTGACTCATCAGCTTGTTGCCTGAGTTCAAATAAGTCAAACCTACTCTCTATCCCACGCAGCTCTTTAAAGCATGGTGGTGCTTTTGAGGCCGTACTTCCACCTGCAGTGTGGAGATTTGCAGATTCATTGGCATCTTTTAAGAAGCAAACAGGCTTAAGGATAAACAGCATGTATACTGTGTGGTCTGTTACTATGTATAAATGTGGACTGACTGTAAATGTTTGTTACTCTTTTTACATGTTCATGTAAATGTCTATGTAAAGCACTTAAATCGCACATTATAGCGATTTCTTAGGTGCTTTATTATATTTCTGCGTTCTGTCTTTTCTATATTTTTATACTGATCCACATTGGTTTTGGTGTGTAAAGCACTTTGTGACTGCTCAGTATGAAACATGTCACAGCAGCATATTTAGACTCAGTACCAGATGAAGTATTTCAAGTATTATTTTCTGCCCGCATCTGTTCAGAAATACACAGATGTCAATTGTTGCAGCAAAAAATATGACGCTTTCTCCATGAATCTACTGCTCAGTCATGTTTAATGTCAAATTATGATTCAAAAGATATTATTATAGACATCATTTTCTGTCATCTGCATCTAGCCCTTCCATTCCAGTGTATAGTGTATTAACAATTCTTTTGATTTATTTTAATACATGTACAAGCATGTAATCTCTTTCTGTAATATTTATGAACCATGAGCGGACACAGTTGCAATATTTTTGTACATGCACAATGGAAGTAAAAATATATATTCAAATTAAGCACCCACTACAACAGAGAACAATAATGCGGAAACTGTTTCAGTTTGGCACAGCGCAATGAGAAGAAAGAACACACTGAATTCACCAGCTTGGACAAGACATACAAAGGTGAGATACCAGAAATGTTTCCCTGCATGCTTGTTTCAGTTTTACAAAGGAGGAGACTGAAGAATTCATTTGGTTTAGCAAATTCACACCTGTTTAAATCGCCCAACTTTGATAAGGAGCAGCACACAGCAGCCTCTCTTAGTATTTCTATATAAACTGCCCCAACACACGGTGGATGAGACAGTCACAAGCAGTGCTAACTAGCCACTGATAAAACCACATTCAGAAATCACCTGGGTTTTGTTGTGTAAATGCCTCCAAACTGTACAGGCTGTAGAAAGATGTGATATGTGGATGTGGTGGGTTTAAAGCTGCTGTTAAGTTTCTGTCACAGAGCATGGAATAGTTTAATAACTCCACCGGCCTGTGTTGCACAGCATGAAGATTTATTACAGCCTGTATACTGTGTGTAGTTTTCCCAGCGTGGGACAGTGTCACACACTCAGGAGCATCACAGGCACCACAGCTGAGTGGAGGCTGGTGCATTTTTCTCTAGGGAAGACTATACCAAAAAACAAGATGCAAACATGTACTTAGATATCACACCAGTGAATTGAAACTCCCTGTTTTTGTTTCTGCTGAGCTGGAATTACATGTCATAATAAAAACATTGCATAGTAACAAAACACAATTTTTTTTTTCGTAAAGTAGACCAAGTAAACCTTACTTGAGGAGCTTCTCAGGGAGTTATTTTATTTTCTTTGCTTAAATCCTCAGAGCAGGACAGAACTATAGGAATGACAAGAGTTAAAAACCTATTCCACTGAAATTGAAAAAGACTTGAAATGAACTATTTCCACGAGTGTGTTCGCCTGGATGTTACATTCAGGCAATGTTGAATTATTGTGGCATATTCTATAAGGATGAATATGTTAAATCTAGTGGCTGGTGGTGCGTGTACATCAACACCATTCAGATGAATGTTGAAGTGTGGGTTCTCACATTTGCAACTTAAAATGAGAGTCAGTGGACAAAGAAAATGTGTCCCAGGCTGAAAACTAATCTGTATCGTATCATATAACATTTTTTAAATGTACATTTTATGGCAGATTCTACATTTCACTCACTTAGCTACTATATAATAATTAGTCTTTAATTGCTCATTTGAAACAAAACGCAGTGTAAATTTTTATTAAGTCTTATTCACTGAAGTTGCAGGATGTGGGGAGAGGTGGGGCTGTGCCGAGTGCCCTCTATTGGTCAGCCCCCACTGCTGTAAATGATTCTTTCTGGTGGAGTAACTGGTAATGTGATTGCATTTTCAGGGTGTGCTCAGTAATAAATAACTGATTGCACTTCTGAATCCCCACCTTGACTCACATGTGCACATCATGGAGCCTGGTGCAGACACAAACAGGGAGCGACAGGAAGCCTGTCTGAGTGCTGAGGAACAGGAAGAGCCGCCACGACTGCCGGCAGCTTTAACCAGCGTCTGACAGGAGGAGGTGAAGCAGCTCAGCTAATTGACGACACACGGTGTCTCTGCACTCAGCACCACCGCTGCGGCCTCCACTACGCAGCATTGATCTGATGCGCAGCACTGTCCGTCTCTTGCTCGCCCTCTCCCTTCATCCATCTGTCCTCTATTCAGCTTGCTTCACTTCCTTTCCTTTCCCTCTTTTATCCAGTGCCCCTCCTCCTTTCACTCTGCTAATCACTCCTTCCTTCTATCTCCCTGGCTGCCATTCTTTCTTTTCCTCCTCATCAACATATTCCACTATGGGGGATCTGAGCCAAGCCTTTAAGACAGATGGATGGTGATGAATGGCGAGGCAAATCACATCCCTCTCCCTCTCTGTCGTTCTCTTTCCGTCTTTCTTCCTTTCTTTTTGCATGGTCTTGACTTTGTTTTCTTTGATGCACTTTTGAAGCTGATGAGAATGTGCCTTCGGGAGAGAGATGATGTGCTTTCAAATGATTAAGGCCAAAAGCTACTTCCTTGGCCATCGAACATCAATAGAACAAAGCCAGTTGGACACAAACAGGGTTGAGACTGAAGAAAGAGGGAAAGAAAAAATACTCTCAGAAGTCAGTTAAGAAACCTCTTGTGGAAAACCAATGAGGGGTCGTCGCCAACTTGTTAGAGCTTCCACCCCTCAAGTCTTCTTTACTTCTCTATGATAATGATGTGATTCTGCTTGTATCTTCATCTGACTTAAGGGTTGTGGAGGGTAAAGATCTGTGAGCAGTGTGACATGCAGCTTTTGCCTTTGAAGAAACGCAGATGAGGTCTTTTGGGAAATCTGTGCAGGACCCAAGATGGACTCCCCTTGGTTTCAATTATACCATCCTCAGCTTGGTACCACAGCAATGCCTCTCTGCAGCCTCTATATCTCTCTGCATGACATCTGTACGTCTCTAGTAGCACCGCGGGACAGTTCTGTCCTTCACCTTTTGATGGAGGCCGGATCAAACACCAGCTCGTCTTTGATGTTGGCAGAGATGGTGGTAGTGCTAAGGATCCCAGGGCATTGGATCCCCTTCAGTTTATCACTGGAAAACCCTAACAACCTGTGGCAGGGAGCCTGCAGCTAAGCTCGTAGCAGGCGGTGCCACAAATAATGTCCACGGAGATGCACGATGGGAGTGTACGTTTTGCTGGCTCTTCCTCTTCCCTGAGTGTTAAGGAGCTGCACTGCTCAGCTGAACTGTGATGCACAGGCAGAGTGGAGTAATAAATGATTCATAATGAGTTGTGCAGGTTTGAGCTGAGTTAAATTCAGACTACTACTCCAAAAAGTTAGTGTGGGGAAACAATGATCTGGAAGGGAAACTTTGTGTAGGTAACAGGGATTGAGTGGCTGCAACTGACATTCATTTTCATGGTCAATCAATCCATAGATTTATTTCTAGAGATAGACTATTGCTGATTGATCTGTCAGTCATTGCAGAGTACGAACTCTTCCAACCCCTTGACTTTTCCTTTAATGCCACAACAATGTGGATTTTGGTTTTCGGGGAATTTTTTCACAAGTCTAGGATGACTAATGAGATCTGGTACAGATCTGCGTGGTGCCCAGAGGATGAATCCTATGACTTTGGAAATCCCATGTCCTTTAATCTAGCACCACCACATGGTCAAGGCTTGCACTTCATCCAGTTAGTATCTCAAGATATATATGATGTTCATGCTTCCAAGGTTATATCCCAATGTCTTTGATGGTCTGAGTGAAGCCATATATCCTGGTTCCATTGATCACATGGATGAGTCAAACAGGTCACTACTGTGGTCCAGAAACAACACCTACTGGATCAATGTGATACTTTGTACAGAACTTCATGGTCCCCAGATGATGGATCCAAATGACTTCACCGACCGTCTGACTTTCAGGGGATCAATAACAGGGTGACAGGGTTTTTGGCATTTAGTAAAATGTGTTGATATGTTTTCCACATTAACATAGATTTTAAGTTTGATTAATTTTGAGTTATTCTGGCTTGTTTTTGTTTTGATTTTCAAATGTCTGCAAAACTATAAACACAAGAGAACTCTTCTCTCTTGAAAAGAGGGAATGAATGAACTGCTGAAAGTTCACTCAATGCATTACATGAAGAAATATCACCAGTATTATCAGATTTCCTGGCAGGCAGTTTGTCCAGTGAAACCTCTCCATTGTTTTTACTAGTTAAGATGAAAACTTAACTTGCAAAAACGGTCCATGGTGCTGATGCACCCAACTCTCTGCTCTTCGATATTTTGTTTATTTATTATACATTTTTTGTAACTTTATCAAAACTTAACACTTTTTATTTCAGTTCATCTGTCCGACACAAGAATAACAAACTGTGTATTGTTTTCTCACATTCTAAAATGAAATTTTTTCCAGGACAAAATAGATGAGACCATCCATGTGTGAGATTCACATGTCATCAGACCATCAAAGAATGACAGCGTACCCAGTGGTCGAGCCTGAATCATGTACATGTTTCCAGAACTCTACTCAAGTGATGACTGCATTTCCCCGGTGGACAGATCTGATGTACAGTTGTGTTGGAATAACTGCACATTTTGACCAGCTGTGCCATGTGACACAGACATCTATGACCTCTGCAACATTCTGATGGTGGAGTCACAGCTTCATCTTCCAGCTGATGCTTAACAAGCATTGGATTTATACCTGCATTTGAGGAATGAGATAAGATCTGCTCTCTCATTTTGTGGTCCAGACATCCTTCCAAGAGCTTCCCATTTCTTCTCAGAATAGTCTGGTCGTAATCTGCGTACTCGTTCATCTTCCCCCTCACACTGTGAGAAATTTTCCCAGAATGCAGAATATGCCTCTCTTGATACCCCATCACTGTCCACAGCTTTCTCATTTGCGAATTCCATTTTTAGATGAGCATTCAGCATCTTTGGTTCCATAAAGACACTGAGGACATCATCAACTATGTTTACCCGTCTTAATTTCACAAGGAGTTCTTTTTCCAGACGATTTTTTCTAGTGATGCTGGAAGACTGCTTGATGATACAGGCCCATCATTCAATGTAGAGTGCTGCAAGATAAGAAAAAAGAAAGAAAGAAAGAAAAAAATCAGATGTGATTATTGATTGAAAGTTTACTTCAAAGTCCTCAAGAGATGCTTGGGTGGCAAGAGCAACAGGGGAATCTGACTCATCACTTAACATCTGGTCTGTGTTTTGATTTGAAAAAGGGATCAAAAACTCAGTTTCAGAACCATGTCTGCTTGTTGGTTGCTGAGTATGACTGTCAGGATCATCAGAAGATAGTTGATGCAGAACCTCCTTGTCACTTATCTCAGGAGTTGCCGGTCTTGGTCTTGATTTGATGATTGGTTTGTCTCTCTGTAGAAAGTAATATGAAAAAAACAAACAAACATATAATTATTACCTTATCTTGGCAGCTTTTTGATAAATGAAAAGTTAACATCAAACTCAAAACCTTTGCCTTCTTTTAACATCTTAGCTACAGTTAAAACAATGATGAATTTACATTTGTTGTTTGCAACAAAATCGTGGTCTCTCATCTATACAGGTCAGCTGTTGCACAGTTTCCAGATTTACAGTTAAATTATTTCAAGACAGACCTTATGGATCAATTTAGAGCCCCATCACATCTGCTACTGATATTTAAAATCTGACATAGGCCTGCATGCTAGTCCACAATCTGCAAATGATATCACATATATGTCAAAACAAAAATGAAAAGAGAAACAAAAAAGTTACCTTCTCTGGCCTCTCATATGTGGGCTCGGAGTCCGATGATTCATCAGAGATAAGCATTACATCATTAGCCTTGAAGCTTGTGTGGATGCGCAACATTATTAGTTTACTGTGTTCGTACAGCTGGCCCACTGTTACTTCAGGGGATACTGCATTGTGACTATAATCACGAATATCAAACTCAAAGTCTTCCATCGGTCCTTTGGACGAACGTCCATTTGGAAAAAGTCTTTGCCTGTCTCCAGCAGCTCACCCATAGTTACTGATTTCTGGACCGACAGTTGTCGTGTTTCAGTCTCCATTTCTTGCTCTGATTTGGTGATAAGTGCCGCTCTCGAAGTTGAGCCATCCTATCTCAACCCGCATTTATTGCCAGCACCACATTCTCTGTCTCTGATAACAGAGTTTTCCGGTCCTTCCTCTAACCTGTGTCTTAGGTTCCACTTGACAGTAGACCTCATTGTCTCCATTCCTGCTTGGATTTCGTTTGTTACAGTTCTCTGACGACAAAATGCTTTTAGTGCAAGTTGGTCCCCATATCTTGTGATATACTGTCCTAATTCCTCATCTGTCCTAACACCTATGACGTTGATGTCAATCTGTAAGAAGACAGGCAAGTGTCAAAAGCGTTTGAAACAGCAAGCTATAATAACATACAAGGTAGAGAAAGCTAGCAACATCAGGCTGTACAATACATGTATTTTTATATTCATATGTCTAAAATTAACATTTATATTCGCATTATCGTCTTTCAGTTGGTTAATGACACTATCGGGTATATTTCGGGCTTTCAGGAAAAAGAACAAGTCATCTTCCGCTGCCATTAGCCTGGGGGCTGAGTTACGACGCACGTTGATTCCACTACCATGCTCACGCGAAACTTTCACGCGCGCACCTGAAACTTTCAAGTGGTGCAAACATTAAAGTTTCAGGTGTGAGCGCGAAACTTTCAGGTGCGCACCACCGGAAACGTTTAATTTTTGATTTTTTCTCCATGTCCCTTAGGGGCTCTGTAGATTTAAGTTAAAGTTGCACATTTAAACTGATCAATTAGAGGCTCGTTATGAGCCCAGTTCAACAGTACTTCAAATTGTAAGAGGTATTCATGGATTCTGAACAAAAATAAAAAAAGAATCCTCTTCTCTGGTTCAATATTGGTACATATTGTATTGTACCCACACTAGAACAATATTAAATCCAATAGCATAACTAGAGCTGATGTTCCCTTCGGCTGTATCACCTTTAACACTGTAGAAAACTAACCATTAATCATTCAAATTACAATATATTAAACCCAGGGACAAACAGAGGGAAAGATGAGAATGAGCAGTGTCTCTTTCTAACACAACACACAGGGAGATTTATGACCATCATCATCATCATTGTCGTCATCATCAGCTCAGACCTTTTCATCACCTCGGGTGCGTACCTTTGTAGCCCTGACCAATACAGCTCTGGACGGTAATATAAAATGATTACGGCTGATACGGACATTTACGGTGCCCACATTCATACACAGAAGAGACACAGATACCTGAAGGTCAGATTGAAGAGGGGGAGTGTGTGAGGAGAGGGGGTGGGGGGTGGGGCAGTCAATTTCAAAGGACCTTTTGTCAAGTCCTTATTGAAATTCATCAATAAAAATGGGCCACCATAAGCCTTTTCAAAAATAAAATTGTCATGCTAATTCATTTTGATTGCCACATTGGAATGGCTAAACAAAATGAATGGCTGGGGCCAGATGCGTCTGCCGAAGCGTAACTCTGGATATTTCATAGTGAATTACCCTTGATCGACTTGCCCCGTGGATCTTGGTGCAAATTCCGATCAAATGCCAACATGTGTGGAATTCCAATCACCGCTTTGCTAACTCATTGATTTGCATGCCAAAGAGCCATGCGTTTAAAAAAAAACTTGAGTGAATGCTACAGCGCTGCTGACTGGGCCTTTTTTTCCATATAAATGGGGGATTACATTTTTTTATCCTAAGTGTGCACCTCCTGACGGAAAATGAAAAAATTCAGCCATTTGTGAACTAAACAATGAATATTTCCTCCTTATCATTTGCAGAGGCTTGCCAACTTGCAGAGAATAATATGTTTCATTAAGCCTTTATTGGGGCTGACATTTGTACTCAAACACATAATTTCACATATCAACACACAGAAAAACTTTAGTTGCTATTCTGGTTGGCAGCACAGACTTAATAAGAAACACAGCGAGTGACACGAGTTCAGAGCCGATGAGAGAACCAAATACATGACGGGTCCTGGAGATTAAAGCCCACAGACCACAGTATGGAGGAACAGTGAGGAATAATAACCCTTCTGTGTTGCATAAGAGACAGGACTCTTGTGTACGAGGGGGGAGGATACTTTCCAACGAGCCATCTGGACATGCCCCCCCCAGGGGACACAGAGCAAAACATGCTTGATCTGTTTCTCTCTCTCTCCCTCCCTCTGTCTGTCTATCCATCTATCTATCTCCCCACTTTGCGGCGGGTGCAGGCTGCCAGCGACTCATTTCACACTGCTGCCTTTCCGCTTTCTGACTGGTGATTTGACTTGAAATTGAAAATACAAAAACTTTTATCCTAAACTGATGCAAAATGATTTGTGTCATCATCGCAGCTTTTTTATATTCTCCTGACTTTTTGTGTGTAGACAAAAAAGTTTATCAGACAGTTTACCTCAATTATTTCAGCAAATTTTGATTCAGGAGGAAGCTTTATTGTTTGAATCTACAGTCTACCTCTGCATTTGTTTGATAGACCATGTCTGCACTAAAACTTTATCTTTTTCTATAGCTTTTGGAGTCATGGCTGACTTTATGCATTTATGCAAGTTTGTGACCACAGTCATTTCTGCTTCTACAGGCTTCAACTAGCTGCTGTTAGTGCCCCACACTTACTGGTCTCCTGGCTGCCTGTGACAGCTTTTCAAATGCATATTTGACAGCAAACAGTTGCTTAGTTACACATTCAGCAAAAATAGCTTTTTATTTTCAGTGGCTTTAGACCTGATATTATCTGCATCTGATCAGTGTTAAGCTCTGAGTGTGTTTCAATGTGGTGTGATGTGTGAGAGAGAGAGAGAGAGGGAAGGGAGAAGGACTGTATGAATTACTGTGTTCGTCACAGCTCTTTCAATGGAATAAAGTTTGAATTTGAAACAGTAAAATATCATTGGTTCATAATGAAACCATGGGAGAAGACATCAGTAGAGTAGTTGGTCCTTCATTGTGGTCAGAACACGTTTGCATTCACTCTGCTAAATGAATGTGGACACATGTGCTTCACACCACCTCTGAATGTGCCTGAGTGATCGGATCTTAGATGCATCTTGAATGTGTCTTGGGTGCGTTCACACCTGAGCTCAGAGCTGATCTCCAGAGACAAATGTTAATACCAGGTGTGAACTGGGTCTACCTCCACCTGACAATATTTTCATGCTAAAATGCCCTTTTAAAATAAATGTAGTTGTGTTGTAGCTGTGTGTGAATTTGCAGTTCATTCATGTCTTTGCATGTGTTTTCTCCTTCAGAGCTTTCAGGGCCACCATAGCAAAGCCAAGATCTCTTGCAGTGAGATCTTGGCAACTGCAACTGCAACTGATGCAGTTTTTCTCTTCACTGAACTTCAAGTTCTCACGTGGAAACACTATCACTTGAGTTGCTGCATGTTTGCTGCACTCTGTCTGGCCACTTTACATGAATCCAGTTCCCTTGAATAAACTGCTGAATTGACTCTGGTATGCTAGCAGTGTGACTGAAGTGCATTGTTGAATTTTCAATAGCAGTGTCAACAAGAACCAGATGCTGGTTAAAATGATAGAGTGGAGTTAAGCACAGAGAAAGGAGGAGTCAGAGTAGCAGTGAGCCACTGAGACCCGTTACCGCTGGTGCTGCTCGCTCCTGACAGCACTGTTAGCCATGTAGCCAGAGGGAGGCCATCGGCACCCAGGCTTATAAAGTGCCCCCCCCCCTGCCTGCAAAAACACCACAACCAGCAGAGGAAGCTACCACGGAGCTGGGTTGAGGCGCTTTCTCCGGTCAGTGTCTGTGATGTTTGTTTGTTGACATGCCACTGGTGTCATTTTTCTGTGGTTCTGTCAACATCATTTTTGTCTGTCTCTGCATGAGTTTTACCAAGTCACCTGTCATCTGTTTCTGCAGCCGCCTGCCTCTTGCACTTGGCTCCTCTCAGCGCGCTCTGTATGACTTTTCATTTTTAACTTAAAAAGCCTACAGAAAGAATCATCATTTAATCATAGGTATGTGAAACATAAAACTTACTTTTGGAATGAAAAAATGATGATGACAGTGTTGTGCTCAGATGAAACAGCATGGAAGATCCTCTGCATATTCAAATCACCCATGTGGAGATCTTGTTGCGGGTTTTTAGCGATTACAATCTAGAAAACATCAGTGAGTCCATTTTAGCTGCAATGTGAACAAGGCTCTTATCTATCAAGTTATATATAATACTTCCATCACACTCACTTTGTCTTCCCCCTCTCACCCGTTCTCAGTCACCCTCCGGTGTCTGTCTCTCTCTGTCGTCCAGTTACATAGATCGGAGGCCTTTAGGGTATTGACTGGGCTTGTCTTAATGCTGTCAGACTGATGGGAGACATGTGATTCACAGAAGAAATTTTGGTCCTGGTTCAGTCAGCCTGTAAGTACGCGCACACCCAAACACACACACACACACACACACACACACTCTCTCTCACACACTAACAGTATGTGGGCAGCGAGCACATACACACAAATGAGCACACATTAGATCATGCACCATTGCACAAAGACAAATGCATATACACACACTTAAATGGGTACTACACACATGCACAGATGCACGCAGTCCAACACACTCTCCCACACACACACATGCACACACCCTTGGGAGTCCCTCCTGACACCCTCAATCTGTCACAGCTAAAACCCAGAGGACCTCGTCTTGGAGTCAGGAGGGCTGGGACAGTACACTGAGCTACACTGAGTTTGAGCTAATCAACACTGGCAATGACAGACTGCCTGCAATGGCAGACTTTTTTTTTTTCACTTTTACATATTTCACAGTTGAGGATATCTCATTTCTTTGGTTGGAGGCATGGAGAAGGGAGTCTGTCCTGTTGGGCAAATATGGATCGTGTTTAATCACCCGTCATGGGACTGAGGTGTGAGTCTGAATGGATAGACAGCCTCGAGTAATGCAGCCATATTTACTGACAATAATTACATGAACAATAAAGATTTTTATTATTAATTGCTTTCTCTCTGGTTCAGAGGAAAGGCAGGAAATCTTTTATTGTCACAGCAGGACGACGCTGTGAGCTACAAGCAGTTATAAAATGGTAAAAATAATAATAATAAAAGTAAATTATGGCCTTTAATCACTTGTATTCATAAGACTACAGAGCAGAAGAATGGAGCCTGGTCATGGCGCATTCAGGAAAGCATGAATTTATGATAACTGTCTTTAAAGAAGACTCAAGATAAGAGTGAGGGCACTCAGGTTTTTTATATCATGAATTTTTGACAAATATAAATATTTATGAAACATGATGAAGTTACCCAGTTTAATTCTGCAAATGAGCTCAAGCTCAAGGCTGATTTCATTCTGCAGTGTTCTTATTTTCTATAAATGCAATGAAAAGACAGAAACCACAATGTGTCTGAATAGTTGTGAATAGTTTGCGATTTCTCTGGTTTCTCTATTAAAAGCCCATTTATTCTTGACAAGGACATGAATTTTAAAATTTAAAACAGGTCCCAAAATATATAGTTTAATTTGCAGGAAGTAAGAAGAAAACATTACTCAAACGGGAGTAAATAGTGCATGGTGGACTATTTTCCATTGCAGATTAATACACTTTTGGTGCTCTGTTCATTTCTGCAAATTGTTTGTTTGATTGAGTTAAAATAAACTACAACAACATGGCAACAGTGGGGAATGAGCTGTATCAGGCTTTGGCTGCACACACAGCACTTCTTAGTTAGATCAATTCATTATTGGTTTGGGTCTTTTCATGGGATTTGTTGACAAACTGAAAAACAGAATATCGCCAGCCTTATTCTCTGAGGATGTTTTACCCTCCACTTCTTCAATCAATAACACAATCTCTGTGATTGTGCTCATGTGCTGCAGCCACAGTTCTGCTTATTTCCTTATTTATAATACACCTCTTGTGTTTCATTTCATCAAAGAAAATGATTAGATTGAATTCTGTCTTTGAGTAGAGAAAACTATGTTTCTATTAACGTTCACTTCGCTTGACTTTAAACTGGCCACGACTCTGTTGTTGCCCTAATAAAACCTATATTTGTCCTTCTCCTTCTGTGAGTGCCCAACGTCCTCTGGACATCTGGATGTTCTCTCTGTGTAGATCTGAAGGATGAGCTGCTGTTGAGTCCAAAGTCAACAAGCACTCAGATAAACAAGTGAGTCCTCAGCAGTAGGCCAGTTAATTGTCTGCATGCAGGGCCGGGGATCAGTGAGACATATGCGGCAGGAAGCGGACGCATGATGAATTGACCTCGGCATTAAATGGTGCCACTTAACCTTTTAAAATTCGATAAACAGGTCAGTAGGCCTGCACAGAGATCTATACCCTCATCACAGTGAATTTCCTGCCACGTAAATGGGTCAATTGCAAAATTTGACCCCTGTCTTTCCGTATTCGGGATGGTGCAAGAGACGCACCCTGACACTCAGAGGGACAATTCACTATCAGCTCTGGGCAGCTGCTCCGCTGCACATGGACATTTACCATCCTTAGAGCCTCACTGCTAATGTGGCTAAACAACAACAGCAACATGTAAGTGATCAAGCAACAGATTCATCCAAATCCTAACACAGTGGGTTATCTGTGACATGTTTTTATTGTGGCGCTAAACCAAAGTCTTCTGTTCCATCTTTTTGGCTCATGGGGGTAGCACACACACACACACACACACACACACACACACACAAAAATATCTTGTATAGGATAATATGACAATATAATATGACAATATGACAAGGATAACTCAATGTTACGTGACAATTAACATTAAAATCAAAAACTGAATTATTCTAAGTTCTTCTCTGATGAAAACCACCAGACCACTAGGCCAAACCATAGCATGTTGGTTGCCATGGCCACAAGTAATTGGTGAAATTGTGTGTGTGTTTGTGCGTGTGTGCACGTGCTACCTCCATGAACCAGAAAGGCCTAACACAGTTAGCTCAGAAAATACACAGTGTGTAGATGAAGCTGCACTCTGTAATATAATAACAAAATGAAAAACTAACTCTAACCCAAATTTATTAAAACTCAAAACCTGATATCTCTCATTTACTGAAGTATTCAGACACTTACTTCACTAAGCTTCTTTGGCAGCAATTACAGATTCAAGTCATCCTGTGTGAGTCTCTACAATTCTCTACACACCTGGATTTAGGAAGTTTATCCTTCTCTTCTCTTCCTGAAGCTCCGTGTGAAGTGAAGGTGTCTGTGAACAGCTGGGAGTCTCCAGGTCTCTGCCCAGATGTTCTGTTGGGTTTAAATCTGGGCTTTGACAGGTCACATTAAAGAACAGTCAGATACTTGTCCCAGAGTCACTGGAGCGTTGTCCTACTGCAGGTAGTTGTCATGCTGAGAGGTGAGCTAGTCCCAGCCTCAGGTCTGGTCTGCCCCGGAGCAGCTTTTCTTATCTGT
>OMNW01006143.1:38201-50242 GCA_900303245.1 Selene dorsalis | reverse complement strand
GGGCAACTTATGAAGAAATTGGTCATTATGTCGATTCACAGATATTTATGAACTACTTATGACCTCATGATTCATTCATATTTATCTCCCAGTCTGTTTTTTTTAAATCATTTTCTTGACGCATTAGCAACGTACTTACTAACTACTCACCACTCCATCTTTGCTATTTCACAAGGAGTTATGATTTTCACTATTTCTGGCCAGGATGCGGTTGCCAGCAAACCATGAGACATGGTCATAAAACAATGATTGGATTGAACAGATAAAACAGACATATATTAAGTTAATTAGACTTCCCTCCAGCCAGGCTATACTGTTAATCTCTGTTTTCAGTGTCTAAGTGCTAAGCTAAGATAAGCTAACCGGCTGCTAGTTCCATCTACATATTTACTTTCCAGATGAGAGAGTGGTATAAATGTTCTGATCTCCTTTTCTGAAATTAAATTAGCAAATTTTCCCACAATGTCAACTGAGAAAAGCAGCACTGATGAACAAACAGGAGTTTGTTCATCAGTGCTGCTTTTCTCAGTTTCAACCAATGAAAATTCACATTTTCATTGTTTGAACACTGTTGTCCCACAACATGAAATGAGTCCCTCCCTTGGCGCAGGTATGAGCTTCTGTGCGTGTTTACCCTGTGTGCTCTATGGCTGCGAGAATGAACCTCCTGTTGGAGGCTGGTGCATGCGCTGGCTCAGATCACATGTTTAAAGGATGCGTTAGAGAGAATCCACTTTGGGGAGAACCTTGTGCGAGATCAATGTTGGCATGCTGATGAGCTTTGCTCAGGTGTTGCCAGAGGCACCATGATAATGGTCAGAGCATGCAGAATCATTCCAAGAGCACTGATGGTTCAGGACGAATTAATGACATACACACCCAACAGCATACCCTCGCTTATATAGACAGCATGCAGGCTCATTGTTGCTAACACGCTAAACGTCATACTCAAAGGTGAAAGGTCAGAGCCACTGTCTGTGTCCAGGAAATTAAATGCAGCCATCAACACTGACCATAAGAGAGCAGCTGAGGAGAGCTGAAGCCTGCACACAAACACAAGGATGCTCTCTGGAACAAATACAATCCCATGCTGAATTCCCTAATTTTGAATGCTTTAATATTCAGTGTATTGAATAAAAACTTAATTCAGAATTATTTAAAACCATTTAGAATTACAAGACAGCGGAGCAGCAGTGCTTCGAAAATCCATTTTGTTCTGATGCTCGTGTCTGGTTTGTGTTGAGATTTGCCCAATCAGAGTCCCTCCCCATCCATTCTGCCCCAGTTCTCGAATAGTCCCCATCTGGTTTGACAATCTGTTTTGATGGAAATCAGTTGTCTTTTCCTCCCCTCTCTCATCTCTGCTCGCTGCTCTTGCGGTTTTTACTTGAAGTTTCCCTGCGATCATGGCTCAGGCGCTGCAGATGAAACTTAGGCATGATCACAGCCTCTCCAGCGTCGCCACCAGTTCCTTGCAGTGCACGCCTACCCCTGAGGAGTGGCACAATAGAAACCCTCATATTGCACCTAAGATATGACTCTGAGATTATTGGGATGGAAATGTAAGTGTTAAGCCTCTATGCTACTTAAAAAAAAAAGAAAAAAAAGGCTTTTAAACCATCTGTTAATTTTTAAAACCGTGACTGTTTTACAAGCCGTTTCATCTATTCATTTTAAAAGACCAATTGTCAGCCTAATGGTCTTCACGGGAGCTGGATGATGTGTTTTGTTATTTCCTTTTATCTGTCTCTCTCTGAAATACGGATGGTTTTCATTGTTCTCTTGAATAATTAAGTGATTGACAAGTTGGCTACTTAATAGGAGGTAGAATTTTTATTTGATTTATTGAAGCAAGAACTTCAAAAACTAATTGAAAATATGATGCAGGACTCCGGTCGGGGCTGTTTTCCTAAACGTTAAGAAGGCTAAAAGCAACAGCAGCTCATTCTTACACGGAGATATCCAGCTCTGTTTACTCTACTCTCCATTCAGTGCTAAATGAACACTGACAGAATATGAGGCTGCAAAACACAAGTTTAATGCACCAAAAACAATGTTAAATTTCAGCTGGCAGGAAAGTTTTGTCAGCTCTGCATGCCTTTGGATGACAGTGTTGAAAGAGTAAACACAGTTAAGAGAGTCAGCAAGAAAACAAGAGAGGGGAGTCGACTCCCCCTCATCGCCCCTCCTTCGTCTATCTCTACGGAATAACTGTGACTACCATCACAAACTCTGTCTCTGTCAACAACTGCCAATGCATCTTCAGACGGTAAATCGTGATCAACGTGCAGAGATGCTACCCAGGCAGAGAGGCGAGGAAGCAGAAGAAACAGCGCTTTTTTTTCTTTCTTTCTTTTTTTTCATTGCAGAGGCATTGTGAATATTCTTTTGTGTCCTGCCTTCCTACTCCTGCCTTTCATATTGCAAAGTTTTGGAGTGTTTTTAAATGCAAAGGTGGTGTGCTTTTTCTTCTCCCCAAGTGCATTTCCCATCCCAGAACACTTTCTGTATCTGTGTCTCCCTCCCCCCTCTCTCTCTCTCTCTCTCTCTGTCTCTCTCTGTCTCTCTGCCTCACTCTCTCTCTCTCCTTTCCTCTTCCACCCCACACTCCCACAGGTTCACCAGATGATACCACTGACGTGATGTTCTTTTACTTCCCTCCTTCCCATCTCCTGCACATATAATTTTCGGTTTTGACTTTCAAACAGGTTTTAAGGCAAGTGCTTCTATCGCTCCGATCTTTCATCTGAACGTGCATGAGGAGGATGGAGCCAGCTGCTCAGACCGAGCCCCTGTACACTGAAACAGCAAAAAACGTATAGCTGTCATCTCTTGAACCCACAGACACAGAGGACATATGCATATGTATGCAAAGATAATCAACAGCCTCTCTAGCAGCACACACTGGCACTCTTTCTGCTACAGCTTTTATGTATCTAAAGAGCAGGAAAAGCTCCTTTCAGCTTTGTGTGCTGAGGAACAGAGGGATGAGGGGTGATAACACACCACACATGAACCTTAAAACATGTCCTACATCAAAAGATCCGCCTGTTTTGCGTCGCACCCCTCAGATTCTTAGAACACAGTAAAACTGCTCAGTTAGCGGTGGGCAGAGAAGAATGAAAAGAGCGCTTGATCCATGTTCGACAGTGTGGGCTGTATTTAATCCTTGCCACAGACTATACAAGAATCCTGTTACACTCTCATATTCTTCAAAATAGCAGGATTTTCGGGGAGGCGCTTCAACCACATCCCTTCTTACCGACTCTGCATCCTCCTTCATGGGCTGTCCCAGGTGTTCCTGCATTTGTGTGATTTAATAATTAAAAAACAAAAGCGGGGGGGAAGAAAGGGAGTCCTTCTGGCCACTCCCTGCACCCTCAGGCTGCTCTTCTTTTATCACAGATTGTTCTTCCTTTGCGCCACAATATGTGTGATGCTATTCTTTACTTCTCTGCTGTATAGGCTTTTTCTGTTCAACTAAGAACAGTCCCCTGGTGAATCAAATCAGGAGATTATAAGAACATTCAAACAGACCAAATTGGCTTCCAGGAGAGCTTAAATCAATCTAAAGTTAAAATTGCAGCGAAAGAAGCCTTGGGTTATTTGGAGAAAGGAGGCAGATGTAGACAAGCAGGGTTGACGCTGGGGCTGGTGAGGCTGGAGGGCTGGCTGAGAGTAAACCAAGGCTGTTTTGGGTAATATGAGCATGAAATGCGACAGCATCAATTACTGAATGATTGAGGGCAATCCAACTGTGTATGCTGCTATTCAGCAGGAGAGAGGAGGATATAATGGATAAACAGTGATTATGCCCAGTCCTCCAGATTGAGAATGTTCATATTTACAGTGTGACACTGGGACAACAACAGCTGTATTACTCCCTGTCATTTATGCAATATGTATTTCATTCCAGCATGTCTCCAATTACCTAATTCTTATAAGGAGCACAATAGAGTGAATTCTAACAGCTGAAGCTAATGGATTGTGGGCTCTTTTGGGAGCAATCGTGTCATGTATTCTTTTCGATTAACTTCTCTGAGTAAGATGTTGACTTATTTTCTCTGAATGGCAAACTAATTGACCCATTCGCCTCCCTGCAAGAGTAAGTCATGTTTTTTCATACCGTTTCGGTCATGGAGATTCAGCTTTATAAATCTGCCCCATTTCTGCTTTAAATTCTGGAAGGGACAGCTTTCATCTGCCAGAAGCCAAACCTACACCATCCCACTTCTGTCTCCCTCTGTTTCTGCCTTTGTCTCGCTCTCTGTCTAACCCACCACCCCCTGCTTTGTTAGGCTTGCTAAGTGATAGGCCATGGCATGGGCTTCTTCGTTCAAAAGACAGACGCATCATTAGGGGGTTGAGGAGTGTAGTTCCTGCCCCCAGGGGAGGGATGACAGTCCGTCACCGCCCTGGGGCTTACCTTACTTTGGACTATGGAAATCAAAGATGGTGCTGTGAAATTTGAATAGAACAGGATGAAATACTCACATAGCCTTTTTTTTTTTTCCACAGCCAGTATGAATTCTGATGTTGGAGGAGAGGTTAAAAAAAAAGAGAAAAACTCAGGCCATTTTGAAGTGATAATGATTAATCATTGAGTGAAGGCCAGGCCACTTAACAGTGAAAGTGCTTTTGAGGTTAGTGAGAGTAAATAAAATGAAATATGAGTAAATGGGGACATAGCACAGTCAGATTCATGCTTGTGCCATACTCGGCCCACAGAGTACACATATTGATAATTCACAAGACCCTACAAACCCTCCTGAAATACTGTTATATTCCATATGTCACAGAGGAAGACGTCTTTGGAAATGAACAAACCTTTTGATTTTGCCTTTTGAGGATTGCCTTGAGTTTGCAGTACAGCAAGTGTCTGCATCTCTGTGGTAACCTTGTTCTGTCAGTACCGTAGTTTTGCTAGAGCTCCTGTAAGGTACAGTACTGATCTGCTGCTATTCATGACAAACAAAGGCTCTCATTTTGACTGAAATGCGGCACCACAGAGAGCTCAAGTTTGGATCTGAATCACTTTGCGTTTGTGTGACTCCCTTCACTTCAATTACTCAAAGCACTTACTCGAGAGAGTCATACATATGCAAATATACAAACTATGAGGACGTAAGTGCATGTGTTGGTAACATTTTACAATAAACTACTCACATTTCTGTGTAGTTGCGACATTTTTTGGTTGTTAATATCAATTTAAATGTGATTTAAATGTGATGATTTTTTCTCTGGGCTGTGTCATTTCTGAAGTAATGGTGCATTTGCAAACTCACAGTTTACTTGACAGTTTAATAAGATGATGTACTACTTATCGTGAGCAGACACATAAACAGTGGGTAATGGCGAGGTAATGATGCATCCTTGTGTGTTAAGCACAAAAATGTTTAAATATGTGTGGAATACGGATGTAAAATCTGTTCATGGGCCATTTAAAAATACAGATAAACTGCGCCCTTTAATTAAATCCGCATCCGAAAAACTTTATCCACTTCCTGTCTGTTGATATCAGTGCATGAAACACAAGCAAAAACAATGAAGAACGTGACACTTCCTGGGCAGCAGCTCTGCTTTGATCGGGATTTGTCATTGTTTAGTGGGCTGAAAGTAATGAAGACATGCTAAATGTGCCAGTATTCATGCACAGCAATACTAGATCACACAGAAGTTGTTTTTGAAGGAAGAAACACTGTATTTTTCAGCTTTAAGGGAGTGCTTACAGAACCGATATGATAATTACACACTAGTTCATTAACAAAGAATCAAGAGTATTGTCATCTATTGAAATTCATAATTATCTTTGATATAAATCTCACTTTGAGTTCTTCAGTAAGTCCCTTAGTTATTCATTAATTACCAATTAATCCGAGATTTCTTCACCACATGAATGCACTCTTTTCAAATTCACACACATAATGCATGCATACCTTCAACTGTCTGCCTTCAGCCAACAAACATATGCAAACATGGAAACGTGGCAAAGTGTGCAACAGTGCTGCACACAAACAGCAGGGATATGGGCGTGAACATGACAAAACCTGCATCACTGTTTGCTTGCTTTAAAACATTATTCAGTGGAAGAGTGGGGATTAAAAGACCCCCCACCGTGCTATCCATTTTGGCTCCTGAACAGAAATGTGTTATTTGGGCGGTGTTCTGCCTTCCTGTACACACGGGAGTCTTTGTCAATGCTAATTGGCCAGCCTACCAACCAGCGAAGTGAAACACAGCTTCCCGAACGCATCGTGGCTTATTTGTAATTGAGTGAATCCAAATGGTACTGTGCCTGTGGCACTGTGGAAGCCACTGCCAGCCCTGGGATCTAACAAGGGCGTTTAACCTGTAATTTTTCTACCTGCGTACGACATATTGGTCAGGGGGAAGTCATCAGTTCACCGACTGCAGGTTTAGAGAGAAAAATCTCTCATCCTCTCCTGCACTAATAGCAAAATCTCAATTCCCTGACACCCAATTCATCTCAATTTATTGTATGTTGTTTCCATGGAGAACCTATTAGCTTATTAACTGCACACTCATTCTCACTGCCACAAACGACAGTGAGAAATAGATTCCTCTCAACTATTCTTTGCTTCCCTTTGTAACTGTCGGAAGCTGCTGGGTGGTGGTAAGACAGCAAATGCCCCCATTTAATGTCTAGTGATTCTTTCTGTGGCATTTTGCCTCCTCCTGTTGTCTCGCCTCTCTTATTAACATGCACTTAAATTCCCTTTGTTCTCTCAAGTGCTCATTAAAGAATTCAGTGCCTTCTGATGTCTATAGTTTTACATAATTAGAACCCAAGAGGGTTCCACGTGTGCACTAAAGTTCTCCATTTGTTTTACTCTGCATTAGAGGAGCAATTTGTTTAATTTCTCTGGAGTTTAACCTTGCTGACTGTGATGGAAAAGCACCTGCAAATCCTGCATTCAGTCAGATCACTGGTGAGAAAACATTGCTTGTGAGCGTTATCTTCCTTGTATCGTCTGTGGGATATTATGCACTTCCATTCAGTCGCATGCATATGACAAGCTACAATATAGCATAACAGTGTTACGTTAAAGCCTCAAAGAATGTATTACAATCATTATTATAATCATGATTCATGTTACATTCTTCAACGTGATGTAATGCTGAAATATTCTTTTAAACAATATGTTGGCGTGTAAAAAAAAACACCATCCAGGCTCTAAAAACCAGTGTTGTCTAACTTAACTCTAACTAATGTAAGATGTTGTTACCTGAAAAACCTAAAAATTTCACAGAATAGTTTTGACATTTTGGGAAATCCACCTATTCTCTGTCTTGCCAAGAGAAGACAGATACAACTCTCCCATCTGCACGCTGAATGCAAAGATACTGCCAGAGGCCGATTAGCTTAGCTTAAGGGAAAACAGGGAAAACAGCTTGCCTGGCTCTATCCTGTTTGTTTAATCTATAGAAAAATTCAAGTGGACTCCTTCTTTGTTCTGTACCCGTAACTTTGTGAAGTATCTACCGGATGCCGAAACAAATTAAGCTAGTGAGTCAGACAAGCTGTATATGTAATATTAAGCTAAAGAGGTATTGATCTTCTCATCTAACTTATTAAAAACTAAAATGTCCTATTCTTCTATTTTCATATGCTGTATACTTCCTTACTAAAATGCCATCCATCCTACCCCTCTGTGCAGCACCAGCCCATGTTGTTGCAGACCCTGAGTCATATACCATCCAGCTGCCAGGCCCTCAGTGCTACATGGGGAACCAGGTACTCGGCAGATACCTCCCCCAGGAGCCGTTCACTTCCTAAGCCAATATTACAGACTTTCTCCTTGGTAAACCTAGAGGAGGAAAACTGTCGTTTGTTTTACATCTTCCTCTCCTCTCATGATCTTGCATCAAAAATGAAAGGAAAACATTTGGCAATGTTTTCCATGCTACCACTGGTGCCAACATCAGGGACAAGGACAAAGAATTTATTCAAAGCCATGCCCTCTTAGCATTTTGCTTTTTTTAACCACAGTTTTTCAAATCCAAAATCCAAAAGCCCTTTGAGCCCATTCCTCGTCTTTCTTGTCCTACAGCTGCACAAGGCAAAGGGTGAAAGTGATGTGTGTGTGTGTCTGTTATGTCCTTATTATATGCACACAGTTTGAGTGTAGTACGTGTATGTTTGCTGGTCTGGAGTACAGATATTGTGAGGTGGGGAGGGCTTGATGTGGTGTTCCAAAGTGAGTAGCCCGCCGAGGAAAACAATAAAGCACGAATGACAGGAACAGATGGCCCTCTTTATTGTCCCCTGAAATGCAAACACTGACTATCTTTGCTTGGTGGGTGGCATTATTATATATTTATTTCTCCCTCCTGTCCCTCTCCCTGCTAATAGCACTGGTGGCTGGCACCCACCCACTTTTAAAACTAAAAGGCCTGATAAAGGGCTGGAGCCAGATGCTTATTATTGGTTGCTTAAGATTTAATGGGCAGTGACACAGAACAAAGATGACAAGGGGTGGCATGAATGTCCAAACAGTTGGATGAGAGCGCACAACGGCGCCACATGCCAAACATGTTCTTAAGCAACAGTACGACAAAACGCAGCGACACAAAGTTCACGCTCATGCACTAAGTTTACTCTCTGAAAATTGATGTTGTCAAAAATCTTAATTCACTACGCACAGCATAGTAAACCGCATATGTCGAAAACCTCATGAATTATGGAAGGATTTTGGACACACTGAATATCTAATTTCATTTCTCAGCTGTGCTGGGCTTCACAAAAAAAATTTCCTCTATATTCAGACCCATTTACCCCCTGATGTGTGTTTGAAGCCTCTACAGTGCAATCAAAAGGTATAATAGACTTCTGTGGTATGTACACAAGTTGTTTTCTACTCTAGCATCCTCACAGGAGACATACACTGGCTCTGCTCTCAGCTAAAAGTCTGACAAAACCAAAAGTGTAACAGAAAAAGAAGCTAGACCAGATATATTTGACGTCTTGTGTACCTTGTGAGTACCTGGGAGGTTGATGAGGCAGAGAGTCACTGTCAGGCATAACATCTGTAAACCTACCTCATAAAGTGTTTTCACAAAGCAAGTATGTCTTTCATGGTAAATAAAAACTGTCCTTGTTTTTGGAGAAATATGAATAAAACTAAGCACAGGCTCAGAACTCAACCTGTTAATGTAAACTAATATAATTTCCAAATCACGAACTGTGACACTGGAGATTAAGGCTGCGATGTGATGAAAATTGCTTATGGCCAAGTGCTATATCCAAACCACAGGGGCTGTAATTTCTTTTTGACAAACCTAAACAGTGTCACAACATTGTCGTGCATCGTTAGCACCATAAGTATTGTGTTACTACAGAGATGCCCTTGCCAAAAAAGTAATATTCACAAGACGTAAATGTGTTTGGTACAAGACCCAACAGGAGTCACATCATCAATTTTATATTTAAGTGAAAATGAAAAGCAAAAATGACGATTCCAACTGAAATCGCAATTGCAATGTCTGGAATATGATGTTTGTTGCATATTGTGCAGCCCTACTAGAAATGGGTACTCTATGTTCAAGCATCTAGTCACTGTAGCCTTTTTCTGGCATTACCTCCCTAATCTTAACTTCAAAGTTTAATAATAGTTGCTGCCAGTGCATGAAATAGCAGATTTTATGACATATCTAACATCAAGAATTTGTATTTTGCAACTTGCTGAATACAATCACTGTCAAAAGAGAGGGGGCAATGGGAAGGGCAACTGACCCTGCAGGGAAACAAAACTGAAGAAGGAGAGGCTTCAGTGGAAAAGGTGATGATAGTAGGAGAGAATCCAAGCACAAGTCACTGAGTGATCTGAAAAGAAGCAGCAGACAAGACGCGCAAAGGCCGAGCAGCCAGTCTCAAGTGTTCGACCTCTCGGGTGAAGAATCAGGTCACATCACAGATCAGCAAAGAGAAAAAGTATTGGACTGGAGAACAGAAAACTGACTTCTCTCTTCATCACTTTGTAAAAAAACAGCAATACTGAAATCATAAGCCCCTGCAGTGGCTTCAGGGAAGATTTTTGGGACTGTTAGAGAAGTACTAGGCTCAGATGGAGAGAGGCTTGCAGACTTGGAGAGCAGAACAGAAAGTGGGAGGCATGTCCAGAAAAAATATCCTGATAAAAAAAAACATCCATCTTCTGAATGCAACTGATCCTGCTCAGCACCCACTGCTACAATCATTATCATTATTAGTCTTACATGTGAAGGTGACAGTGAGGTGGAGAAGGCAGCTGGTACAGTACAGTACCTTTCCCCTCTCTCTTCCTGACCTCACCTCCACCACCTTCTCTACCCTGTGTGCTTGCTCATGGGGGAATCTTGGGTAAGGACCACCACCATCTCCACCCTTCTTAACATGTCCACAATTAGATGCTTAATTAAAACTTAATTTAATGTAATAAAACAGTTTTTTTGCAACTGTGCAAGGTTGTTTGTCTTTAAAATCAATCCTACATGGATAAGTGGAAAAGCTATTGATGTGGTCTGTTTTAAAGTAGCCACTGGTACAATGTTTGTCAAATGTTGCTTTTTCTAAGTTTGGATTTGGAAAAATAAAAGCTAAATCCACATTTCTGACATGACTGGTGAAAACAATTACAGACAGCTTTTACTTGGATTAGGGAGATTACTATAGTTTAAGCTCCTCATTACTGAGTCTTCTGCAAACACACCTTCCAGTTCACAGCAGCGGTGTGAAAGGAGGATCCTCAAACTCTGCTGATTTCCAACAGAGCTCAGAGTTCAACAAAAATGACATAGATACTTAGCCGTGGCTCTGCCCTCACATCTTTTTGTTAAATCATTACCTCATTTGTGTCTCTTACTCCGCCTCACCCCTTCCTCACTTTCCTTCCTCCTCTTTTACTTTTGCTCATCTATTTCACACGACAACCGTTCTCCCTCTCCCTTCTCTCCTCCTCCGTCGTCTTATCTTTGACCAACTCTCCCCCTCTTATCTCACATGCTCTCTCCTTACCCCCCTCTATTTCCTACCTCTCTTTTTTCTCATCCCTCCCCCTCCTTTGATACCTTCTCCTCCTCCTCCTCCTCCCCCTCTCTCTCTCTCTCAGCTCCACGACCATATTACAGTGGCGGCTGCCCCGGTTTTTGCTGGGTTCATCGCTCCTCTCCCTGATAATTCCCCTGTATTAACTGGCTGGAGTTATTACCCGTTATATGAGATGTCTATGTTGAGAGCGCTTTATGAGATCCTGGTCCCCGTGGATAAGATGATGGAGTTGGTGAGTGCTGTCATCCCCCAGCTGTATAATGGCATCAGTTGGGAAATACACAATGCCATGGATTATTGATAGAGCCATATCTGCACTTCTGCTGACAAATTCTTGGCCTGGGTTGAAGGGGCACATAATCCTGAAGAATATCTCTGCTAATATGGCCGCCTCCATGCAGTAACACCTCTGCTCTCTTTGGGGTACTTTGGTTTCTCTCCTCCCCTGTGACAGATGATCAACCATTCCCAGTGATTCAAATGAGAGGGTGAGGATTTATTCCAACAATAGGCACTCCCACACCGTCTCACAGAGAAACCGAAAGGGCCGTCTTCCTGCTGCTGCAACTCCCAACACCAAAAACATGACTGTGTTTTTTGATGACAGGAAGTAAGAGAGAAAGCGGAATCAAATGAGGAGGGCATGCAGAGTTTCAGGATTTATCATGAAAATAGCTCTGAGGCTCTCATAGGTGCAGCTCAACATGCCGTTAGTGTCGGAAGGTGATACAACAATATTGCAACAGAAAGATAGCTCCTCTCATTAGCAGTTCACCACCCGTCAAAACAAGGAGCTAAGAACGAAGGTAAACAATCCTGCACTCCCTATAAATAGAGAGTAGTAATTCTCCTGGCTCTCATTACATGCCTCCTCCCTCTCTATTCCTCAATCTGTCTGATGCGCTGTGGTGGGACTCGGGCTCAACGGCGTTTAGTCGGTATGAAGACCACAGGCTGCATTCTCAGTTATGGCCTTGATTTTTGATCCCAGATG
>OMNW01006143.1:7543-38097 GCA_900303245.1 Selene dorsalis | reverse complement strand
CGAAGCTACCGAGGGACACTACCGGCTTAGTTAAAGAGGCCTTGCTGGGCTGGTTTGAAAATGTATCAGAGGATGCCGTGTTTACACGAGTGCGCAGCTCTTCCATTACCTCCACACCAAACTGGTCACAATGTAATGCATTTGTGTTATTTGTGTGAGAAATTGTATGTAAATGACCAGACAAGGATCTCGTTGAGAACTGCTCTTCATTGTTCATCTCGAGACTCAAGCCTCAGCAGCCATGTTGCTTTTCAGAGGAATATGAAATTACTATCACATTGAGGGAAATCAAAGTCTTGTTCTGCTGCAGTCCTCTGGGCAGCATTGTGCGGTATTGCTTTGGAAACTGGCCTAATTGGTATGTGTGGGCCAAACTCACCCCACTGCCTGAAACTAGCTGGCTTCATGTTCACAACAATTGGATTTGGAATAGCTGCCCTAGATTGTTTGTGTTTTGCAGTTGGGGTGTGTGTATGCGACATCAAGTGTGCGAAGCTGATTCCACTCGCTTCTCTGTCTATCATATTAGAATGCATGACTCTTGTAATTGCTTGATGTCTCTTGTAGCCAATAGCGTCAAACCATGTATTTTTAAAAGTGGTGGGTGGCTGTGGTCTCCTTACAGAAAATGGAGGGATTTGAGCTGAACAATTAGTGGCAGCTTCCATCTGACAGACAATATTTCTTTTAAGGCCATACACTGAAATAAAAGGCTCGGTGTATGGCCTGGCTGTGCACCAGAAAGCAGAGAAAAAAGGAACATTAAGTCACCTATAATTTGCTTTCCCATAGTCACAATGTGAAACAGACACATGACAGCTTAGTGATTCATCTAGTCCATGTACCATGTCTGCCTCCTGAACGATGATTGGCTCTGGCACAGGGCTCGCCTCTACCATGCAAGCCTAGCGTGCAGGTTCCCAACTCAAACCCTGTGATGTTGTCTACTTTACTTTGCACAAAACCATCTATTAACCTAATGTCTCATTTTGAAATATGGAGGCAGCCCTTTCTTCTTTGCATGTGTCCGCATTCTGTGGTCTTACTGTGAGGGGGGGCTACGCCGAGTGAAAGCTCCCCTGCATGCCTCTCATCTCTCTTCGGAGGCTATAAATGCACAATGTGTAAATAATTCGGAGAGCATATTAACTTTCATTTTGTTGTTCAGCAAAACCCTAAGCACTGCCAGTAATGTGCACTGTGCTCACCTCCAACATGGAGGTTTGCCGAATTAGCTTGCGACTGTAAGTTTTTTCCTCCCAAACGCACCATGGTGCAATATAGGGAGAGAGAGAATGTGATTACCAACAGTAAGTTATTGCCTCGGGCACAATTAAAACTTTGCAGACGCGCATTCCTGATTGCAAACTGAATCAGGTAGGGTGTTGGTGGGGCATGTTGCTTGTTAATTGGTTAATTACAGAGCAGGAAGGCTTGCTATACAAGTATTAACTGGGAAGTCTGCTCTACATTTTCCGTCAATCCCAGATGTAAACCAGACACTGGGGCAGCCCCTCGACTAAAAATAAGCTGATCAGCAATTTGGAGCTGTGTGGGCCGTCTCTCATCATGATGGAGGAGCGTTCACAAATGGGCGCTCGCTGCTCACACACCAAAAATGCCCTTCTTCTTCTTCATCGTCTTTCTTCACAATGTTGCACAGAGGCAGTGATGCAGTTCGGTTCAGAGAGAGATGCCTTCATCTGCATAATTAGCCAAAGAAATAATAATAGTTGTATACAAGGCTTGTTTGGGTGTTTGTTTTTTCAGCATAAAGTGAGAGGATTGAAATACATCTTGGAAATGATTGGAGGTTATTTTTTGTTATGAAGCTGTTCTCTGCAAGATAAGGAATAAATCTGGTTAACCATGGACTGGCCCAAGGACTATGAAGTGACTTAACACCATGACTTACAGGTGGATTGCTTCATGCCACATGTTTCTGACAAAGTCGGGGAAAAAACAGCCGACGGCATGGACTTGCCACAAGGACGCATACACACACACAAACATCAACGCGCACACATGCAACAAACACACTCACGCATATATACGTGCACACATGCACACCTCATACCTCTGGAGGAAATGTTGCGATTTCTTAGTCAATGCCCTGAACGCCACAAATCCTACAGGTCTTACTCAGAGCCAGTGTTCACTGTTGCTTGAGTAAATCAGAAGTGTTTTCTGACTGCAACTGCATTTGAGTTTGATTAAAGCAAAGCCACAGGCTAAAAGCTGTCCACATCCCTTTATGAGCATGCTTTTCTGACCTTTCTGTTCAGCGAGTCTTCTTAGGACTGAGGACTTGACACAACATGACATGTTGCCAGGTCAGTAAACATGGTGTTGCTGGAGATGAAACAGCAGCGAGCAGAAAACAAATTGGAGATTTGGTGTGTGCTTTCATTCTCTTCATCTATTATTACTGAAACTATTTGTGTTTAGTAAATAGCGCAGTACATTTTTTATAGGTGGTTGCGATCACTACATGGAAGCAGTAGTATATTTTCTTAGCTGGGTTTTCCTGACATGTAAGGACGAAGATTTAACTCGTTTTGTTTGTATTTCTTCTTTCACATAATTTCTTATTGGAAAAGATTTCCCAGTGCATATCTAATTATTTTTACACCTATTCGTTAATTAAGAGAAAATATCAGTATAATTAACCCACTGACATATCAGATGTGTCAGACGCCCCTAAGATATGTGGAATATTTTAACAATAAACCCACATCATGTTGTCTGTTGTATTAATTGCATAGTTGGCAGTTGTCTTGATAACATTTAGCACAACAGACTGGAGCACTGGGCACCAGACACCTGTCTGGTCTGTGAGGTGTTTTCTGTATGTGGCGCGACAAATGTTAACTCCTACAGCTCAGTGGAGTTTACAATCTTCCATTAGTGGATCCAAAATGACTCATAGTAGCTTTGGTTAAAAATCCATGTATCCTGCTGCTACCCTCATAACGTTTGCATAAAAATAATTATTTGATTTCCACAAAAATGAGACAATGTTTTTGTCAATTTAAAGAAATATTTTACCAACTGATCTACCAGCAAATAAGCCACTAAGTTATGACAGAAATTCATTCAGAGCTACAGTAATGTTAGCGGACATATGACTCAGCAGATATTCTACAAAGTTGTAATAACAGATTTTCTGGCCACTGGGGGGCAGTGGAGACGACTGAACTTTTAAGCTGGTATGGTGAATCAGCAATATGTTACATTGCCTTTTACATTTACATGTAAACAATGTTTCTCATTATTTAAATATATTTAAAGCAGCAAACTGCTTTAAATATATTTGTCTGACATGAAAATATTATAAAATACCAAAGTTAAAAATGTTTTGCTGTGGTTTATGGTCAATTGGAAAACCGGAGCGTATTGATCACTTAAATGCATTTTAAGATTGACCTAAATAAAGACCTCATAAAAAGAGAAGATCAGTTTGTTTACTCATACTCTAATTATTGCAGGATTATCATATTGAATATCATTAGATATCACAGTTGTTTAGGTAAGTGCTTTCATGCTTTGTTCATGTACATTTAAAAAACTGACATGCAAGATCGTTTCCAGCAAGGACCCCTCCCCCAACACAAGTATCTACTCGTCATTGTCCCATTTAAGGTACATAAAAGGTAAATAAATCAGCAATTGAGAGAAAATGATCAAGTTATCGAGGGTAACATCTGTTTACATAGCTTTATTTCACATTAATCTGCCTGTTATGTGAGATTAGTAATAGAGTTAAGGTTAATGAGCTATGACAAGAGAAAATTAGTAGCTAGGAAATGGATAGGTTAGCAAGAATGTTTCTGTTAGATATTCTCAGAGGATAGCGTTGCAGATTTATGGGGGGGAGGGGTGCAAAGATGAATTTGCTGTCTGCTATTCACATCTCTCTGGCAAAGACTTCCTTCTGGATGTTGGCAGCCAGACAATAGCTAATACTAGTGAGCAACCAGATTAATACTGTAACCCCTCCAACTCTGTCTGTCTGTCTCCATCTCCCTGCCTGTCTCTCTGCTCTGCAGTTAGATACAGAGTTATTACTGCGGGAATTAACTAAACAACCATCAAAGGTTCTGTTTTGTTTTCTTATTTGATTCCTCGGGAAGCTCTGCCCACCTTGGAAACCACTTCCTCAGCTGATCCTGCTCATGGTGACGTCTTCGCCAACTGGTCTACAGTCTGGCGGTGTCACCCGCTGGCCCATCAAGTCCACGATTGCACAGGTACGCCAGTGTGCCCACCACCCACACATTCCTCTTATCTACTGCCAGCCCAAGCCTGGACAAAGTAAAACTGCTGTTATTTCACTAATACAAGCCTGAAGGTATTGCTGGGAGGGAGGAAAAAAAAGGGTAAAAGGATGCTTTCTATAATGAGGGAAGAATTTGGCGGTTGCAGTTTTCTACTGGCTGCATACACAGCTCAGATTCATGGGTCACCACGAATATTTGCACAATCATCTATTGTTTTAGACGAGTTGAAGTCTAAACATATACAATTACTTAACACTTACCCTAAAGGAAATAACACTGCTTGTATGTTTCATAACAATACATACATTTTGAATTATTTGCTCTCTTAAAAATAGCCCAACCAGAGTCTCCCCTTGTTAAAAATGAGCAGAAATGACCCCTTGCTAATGAGATAAACCAATCGTGTTTGAAAAACGGTGTCAGATGAATAAGGGAATCATTTTAGGATGAAGATGTGACCACAGTTGGGGGAGTGCTGGCTAGAGTCTGCAGGTTTTCAGTTATCCTTTGCATAAATTATAAACCCTGCACAATTACAGTCTTGTACACAGTTTTGTTTTATGATTCCCTCTCCCCCTCTTTCCACCATGCAACCACTGCCTCAACAACAAAATCTTAAGCTTGAAATCACACAACCCACACAGAGTGCTATCATCAGATAAAAGCATTGGATGATGTGAAGTAATTTATTGTGGCACTTGCTCATACTGGCACAGAGGGTTACATCATTGGCAGTATGAACTGGTGCCTTGCAGCTAATATCCTGTAGATTGATAGGATATTTTCTCCATGTCTGTCTCTGGCTTTGCTGCCTTCCCTTAACAATGCCAAGAGGGTATAGACTGTTGAGATTTGTGCACAGAACAAATCATGCTGTTGTTCTAGTATTGTTTGACAAACATCCAAGAACTCAGGGTAGATTGACTCAGACTTGCATATCATTCTGTGGTTTTGGAGACTAAATGGAAAGTGCCAGGGGTGAAGTCGAGGCAGAGGGCGCTGGGAATGGGCAAACTGATTTAACAAGCACAGGACAGACAGATGGTGCAGCGAAACAAAAACACAGGGAAAAAAAAGACAACAAAAAGGTAATAAGAGCGAGAAGGCCCACATCAGAGGGAGAGAATGGCAGAGAATCCCCCTGGTGAAAAGTTGTTGTGCACCACAGATCTCAGATCTCTCATCCAGAAAACATCTTAAAATACAACAGGAATAGCAACAAAGGACAGTCTCCAAATGTTAGAAACTGTCATTATCCTGATCTGTCACTCTATCAGTTGCTCGGAATCAAAGTCAGCATCCCTGACTGAGGTTAGAAAGTTGCAATATAAAACAGGAGAGAGGAAAATAGTCCTCTTGGTACACATCACATTTTAGAAAGCCATTATGGCAGGAAGCTGGGGCAACTCAGCAGACGTAGCAGGCTTAACAATTAAAAT
This sequence comes from Selene dorsalis, assembly GCA_900303245.1. Lineage (NCBI taxonomy): Eukaryota > Metazoa > Chordata > Actinopteri > Carangiformes > Carangidae > Selene > Selene dorsalis. Next base: position 32,378 of record OMNW01006143.1, on the reverse strand, counting down.
GACATTTATGAACTCAACCAGTGGGGAAAACACAAAGTGGCTTTATTAAAGAATTAAGGAATAAATTAAACTAAAGAGGCGTCATGACATTTGGAGGCTTTCTCACAAAGGAACTATGGGAGAGGCAAAGTGGCGAGCCTTTGCTCAACAACTGTGTGTGGTCCCTTCTTCTCTGTGGACCATATAATGCAGTCAGAGGCTGTCCTATGGGGGCATTATTGTAGCAATACGATTCACAAATCTGTGTCAGGTTGTGAAAGTATCTCAATCTTTGCACGTGTTCTCTGATTTATGAATCTGTGCAGGAATCTGTCAATGTGTCGTCTGATTTGTGGATGTGTAGAGGAATCAGTGAATGTCTTGTCAGATATATAGCATACCGAGATTTGTGCATGAGCATTCAAATCTGTAAACGTGAATGAGATCTGTATCAGAACTCGAGCCACGCCTGAGACCTGCAAATGTATGTGCCAATCTCTCAGAGGTTGGCTGTTCTGTGCCCTGAGCTCAGGCTCACAGGTTCATGCTCTGCAAAAACTGACAAAACATAATAACAAGCAATAACTGATTTAAGAGTTATTTGAAGTGAACTGTCAATTATTATAGTCATTTACTATACAAATATTTAATGGCCTCTGCTCAAGCTGGCCCAGTGGAGTCGACGAGTTGATCTGATCATTAATCACCACAAGCTCGCTGTACTGGTACTGAGGTACGTTGTGAGGAGAGCAGTCGGCAGCCTGCCACCACTGTCCTGGAGACGGACACCACGCACATTTGCAAACCTGAGGTGCGGCAGGATTGCAGAAAAAGTCAAGTCATGTGTAAAAAGAGGCTTACAAAGAGGTAGAATGAAGAATTATCTATTATGCATCTTCGATCCACATACTAACTAGTATTCATAATGATAGGTTTTGATTTTTTTCTTCTGGGAAAGAGGGAGACGAACTTTCTCTCCAAGCACATGTGCAGATAATGTCTCTACATTAATACCCCCATACATTCCATTTCTGTGGACTCTCACCTTGTTGTTGACATCAGTGTTTCCAAATTCCCGGGCCACCTGGCAAAGATCTTGTACATCTGTAAGGCTGCTTTGCTTGGTTTTGAAGAAGTGTGGCCACAGGGTCTACGAAGATGACAGGAGGCAGAAAAACATGTTCAGCGACACACAAAAACACACTGCAACCAAAACACACAAGAACAAAGAGGAATCTTTGAACTCTTGACTAGCAAAAGAATTCCCCCCCTAAACAGACCCTTCAATCTACTGCGCAATTTAGACAGAGCATAGCAACAGTAGCAACAGGAAGTGTCACAACTGGCAAGTACAGTAGATATGAACAAAGAGTAAGATCAAATGAATAATTGGAAATTGAAAAAAAAAAAGATGTCGGTGTTTATAGCATATAATCTGACTCTTGGGTACTGTGGGCTACCTATGCTGCATATAAAGATGTTATATTGATAAACAAATAAGTAACCGTCATCATTATAAACATGTGAATGGGACAAATGGTGTTCTTGGTCACGCCTGGCTTGAGCTGGTCAAATGCCGGAGTAGATCAGGATCAGGATCAGGATTTGTATTTCATGGGTTTTAGGAACATTTGTGGGCATTTTGGCAGTTTGGATCAATCTTGTCACCTAAAAATTACATCTCTCTGAACATTTTGGCAGAAACCAAACAGCTATTCACATCACAAAGTGTTTTTTGGCAGCACTTTTCCCCCCATTACACAAAGTTATGTTTAGGCTAATTTCACACTTGGTCAAGGTTTGGGACAGTCTGGCAACACAGGATACTGGCAAACAACAACAATAATCCTTTTAAGGTATGGGGCAGTTACTAAATACCTATGGGGTACATTTAGGTTGGCTATGGGGTACATTGGAACAAAGGTCCAGAGGACAGAGAAGGTTACCGGTATACTACAATAAGTCTCAGAGGACATTATCAGCTGCCACTCACCAGCAAACATCCTCCTTTATGACCTGTATGCAGCTCTCATGTGGCTCTGCCTGTCACATGGGCAGATAAAATTCAACCAGCCTGCAAGATTATATGTGTCACTCACTTATCATTCTTCTATAATTAGTCTTCCACAACAACTGAGTTTGACTGGCATTGGGGCCCCTCAAGGTGCACTGCAATAAAAAGCATGCATCCCTTTTCCATTTAGGTTAACACCTGTGCATGGCTCATAATGTATGTTATAAAGTGGTGATTTGATTATAGGGTAAGTCGCCCATGACATAAGGATATGTGCCTGTTAATCACAAAATACCCACAGTGTGCTTACTACACTATAATCTTAAAATCCCAGATTGTTACAAATTTACTCCCTGTATTTCACACCTTGTTCTCTTATATCTGCTGTTATATATCTTTTCCTATGGCACTGCTATTGGACTGTAAATTGGGAATGACCGCTGTGTTTTAAAGGCTGTAATCTAACACTGAACAGTTACAATATCTTGTATTGTGCTGCTATACTGAATTATTATTGTCACCTATGAAATCTGTAGCTTTTAATAGTGAAGCTCTCCTCACTGTTGGGAGTTAAGCCATGTTAACAGTGTCAAATAATCTGCTAAAAAGATCAGTGAAATAAAGCAAAAGATACATAAAGGAACATTGAGTAATGATGCTGCCGCAAATAGTCACCTGCTAACCTATACACCTATTAAACAGTTTATCATAACAGCAGGCACCAGACTGAATGACATGAGGCTGAACTGGAGACAGACAGCGATGCATTCACTTACTGATCACGTGCTTCAGTGTCTTTGAAAAGTGATGCAACAGTGGACAAACCACACAGTCCGTGATTGAATGAATCAGCAGCATTATGGGTGGGTGGTGGGAGAGACTAGGAGTAGTATAGCTTTCCACTACAAACTAGTCACTATTTTACTGGCTCACCTGAGCCCCCACCTAGCTTTATAATATATTATTGTTTTCAACAGTTTCCCCAGTAGCAATTCTCCACAATATATCACACAGTTTGAACAACATAATCTCTAAAACAAATACCATACATTACAGGACTACTGGATAAAACAACAGCAGTTTAAGCCCAGTTCAAGCCACACATAAACTCCCATAAACAACCATCTCCAGTGTATACAGAGTTTCTGTTTCCATCATCAGTGATTAACTATCTGCTGTGGAAAACTTACCCTCGTTCTGCTCCGTAGCTCTCTGCTACTTTTATCGAAATGCACCAATTATCCCTTTGTTTACATGCAATTAAGACGACTAGCCACGTTAGCTTAGCAGTTAGCAACGGCACCTCTCTCTCGCTGTCCGTCGCTCTCTGTCCGTCGGTGTGTCCTGAGTCAACAGACGAGCCTGTTGGTCAGAGTGCGGTGTTGCTGTAACTTCAGTGTAGAAGACTGGTGTTTTTGTTTTTGTTTTGTTTTTAACAAGTCGCTGTTGTCTTCTCTTACCTACAATACTAAACTCAGTAGCTAAACAGTGTCCTGGTTCCGTGTTTAAATGCCGCAGTACCTGACCTGTAACCAATCAGATGAGGCTGTGGGCGAAAAACGTTTGTTGAGTTCACTGTCAAATCGATGCAGTAGTTTTTTTCAAACACATATCTGAGTAAGATCTGTCATCCTCATTATGTATCTTTGGACATTTTTGAAGTGGATACATGGACATTTTTTTTTAGCTTTCTTAGTGGGTATACACCACAGTACTGAATAAATTGGTGGCACCACTTCAGGGGGACTGTCTATTTACCCCCCCCCCACCGCAAATAAAGACATGGTAAAGGGGGCACAGTGCCAAAAATGGTCAAGTCCAGGTCATTAAAGCCTTTGATTATCTTCTGGTCCACTGTCTAAGATATGTAAAATAAGATATTCCTTTATGAATGGGAAAATTCCCAATGGATTGATAGTGTAATGGATAAGAATAAGGTTAGGCTGAGGGTGAACTTTCCCTCCAATGCCTGGCTTAACCAGTTCAGTTGTATATTAACAACTGAACTGGTGTTTATGTGGCAGGTGTCCTGGTCCAGATAGCCTATTATTGATTACAGTGTCTCCCTCCTATAACCTCCTCCAGCCCGTTGCTGGTAGTTTTCTCCTGATGATGTAGTGGCGCAGCTCTTGGTTCCGCCCACGATGGATAAATATCATCAGGTGAGGTATTATTTCTGTATGTAAAATAGGAGATAACCACATTAATAACAGCATGAAGCAAAGGAGAGAATAAGAACATGTCCAAGGTCATTGCCATAGATTGGCCTGCTCCAACTGCTAATGGGTGTGTTTGTATTCAGCTCCAATATGTGCTTCACCATTTACCCCACCAGAGGCATGTGTGTTTGGTGTTAGGTCTACTGAGAACCATTAGGCTAATTTAGATCCCTGTGTGTGCACGTGCCTGTGTGTGTGCAGGAGCATGTATGTGTTCAAATGCACATGCAGACTAATTTAGATTTTAAACAGTGCGCTAGCACGACACTTCAAAAGGATTACAGCGCTGCAGCCTACATATTTTCCATATAGGGGCTGTTTGTGGCCACACTGTATCGATATTTGCATACTTGAAATATGAAATTGCTCTCAGCATAATTGTACCCGTGGAGAAGTGGAATCTATGAAAGCAAGTGAAGAGGAAAGTAAATGGCAGCAGACCAACTCAATAAGATTTTCTATGTTCCATACATTCATTATAATATTTTAACGCGTGAGATTGATTATTTATACATATTCATCATTGTGCACATGACCGGCTGTGGCGTTACAGGTCTCAGCACTCTGCAGAGTGACTAGTGACCTTAGGCCTTTTCCTGTATATGTAAAAAGTGAGCTATGACAGAGCTTGTCACAAAGATGCGCACACGCACACACACACACATAAACAGATACCACACACCACACATACACACACACACACACCTCAATGCTGACTGTGGAGATAAATAAATGAACATCCGTGGTCCCTCTCCACCCATAAAATATAACCCACAACCCTTCCCCAGGTTGTTGTGATTTGGAAACAGCTGTTGTTGTGGTGGATTCGCCCCTCTCTTCCAGATCACGTTTCCCCTCTGCTTCTCCCCAGGGAAGATCTGGTAATATTTTTGCAGTTGGGAGGGGTGTTGAAGGGAAAGGGGAGGGGGGGTTGTGAGCATACGGAGGAGAAACCTCGTCTAGTTCTCTGTCAGAGCTTTAAAGCCCAAGGAGATACTTTGAATAATGGAGTACCTGTACACACTGTCAGTCCGTATACAGCACAAACATGCAGACTTCACTCATGTATGTGCATGTGTACAGTAAGCATACACACTGAGCCTGAGACAACCAGAGCAAACATGGAAATACCTTGATCAAATGACATGTTTATCGTAGGATTCTGTATTCGTGCCGCATTTACAGCCAAAACACTCATTACTTTGCTATTAAAGTCTCATCTCGTGCAATTTACAGTTGTATGTACTCTGTCATCTCTAGAGCTATCACCACAAACAGCACATTTATAAATTATCCATTTGTAACAATGTGGCTTTCCCTCGATCTCCATTTCTCTCCACCCAGCAGCACCCTCATTTCACAACGCATCTACATTATTGCTAATCACCGGCTCTATCTCCAATGATATTTCTTTGTGAATAAGAGCCTATAATTCATCTTTCACTGCTGAGCACTATTTTAATCATAACCTTTTCAGACTCTCTGAAAGGTGCATGTCTGCACTGACTGCCAAATTATTTCTTTCTGTGTCTGTGGGAGTTTGTAGCTGGAATTTTGTGGCCGTTGAGAGTTTTTTTTTTCCTTGCTTTTTGCTCTGTAAAGGAAGAGTTCAACATTTTTAGGATATGCAATAATTCACTTGATGAGAAGACTGACAGCACTGTCGCATCTGAAGAGTAAATATTTAAGTTAGTTTAGCTTAGCATGAACAGCAGGGAATGGGGAAACAGCTTGTTTGGCTGTGTGCAATAGTATCTGTTTACAGTCTGTTGAGATAACTGGGTGCAGCTTTATAGTAACCATAGACAGACATAAAAGTGGTATGAATCTTCCTCTCCAACTCTAAGTAAGAAAACAAATAAGTGTATTTTCCAAAATGTCAGCCTGTGTGTTTTAATAGTGTGTGTTAGTGCATGATACACATTATTATGGTTATTTTATGGTCTTGTTGATTATAAGCAGCCATTTTTATATACAAAGGATCAAAGGGTGAACATGTGTGCATTAGGCATCTGTGCATGTGTTGTGGTGTTTGTGTAGTTGCATATTTAAATGTGCACACGGCATTCCCCATTAATCCAGGGTTTATGGTTATGGTTGGAGCAAAAAAGAAAAAAAAAAAGGCATTTTCTTTCCCTAAATAAGTCATTTTGAATTCAGCACCCTGAATATGTTTACTGCCATTGTCTGTGGAATACGCTGCAGCTTTTTTAATAGTCTGCCCCGTGTGCACTCATCAATCACAGAGCAAGAGCAGTCCTCTCGGTCTCTCCACAGCCACACGCTAACTGAGTTACAGGGCTCCGAAAACTAACTCCAAGTTTTGAAATGTGATAAAAGTAATCACATTTCCCCCCAGTCAGTATCCTTACAGATGTGAATCGATGACATTAATTACTGCATCTTATTATACGCCACAAATGTGTTTTTGTTCATTCTCATTTATGAAAGAGGGCTTGATAATTTACCAGCAGGGGAGGGAAGTCGGGGAATTGGGTGGCAGGGCTGCATACTCAGCAGCACAGTCATATCAAACCCACCCCCCTCATTCAGCGCCCACATCAGTATGCAATATTAAACACAGAGGGGAGAAAAGCAATACTTAAGTTTGTGATATCCAGCTTTTTCATTAATACTGCTTTACACGATGTAGCATCTGTTTTTATGTGGAAAACTGTGGAGATTGTAGGTTGTGTGTTTCAGCACCACTCTGTTCTCTAGACAGATGTGATGTGCTCATAATAGATTTTTCCAAAGTTCGTGTTACCTCTTGGGAGCTTCACACACACGCGCACACACACGCACGCACGCATGCACACACACACACCACAGGCTGCATATGCATGGCATCAGAAGACAAACAAAAAAGAATTAGAAACCTCAAGGGCTGTATAGTAACTGTTTACAAACAGGAATCTAAAGGCCTGGGGTGACAGAGCCTCTAACTAAGACAGAACACTTCCTCTCATAGACAAGTGACATTACCAAGGCCAGTGATGTGCGACTAAAGCCTCATAATTGTTTGGGTTCCCTTTATTATTCACTCTTTATAGCTAAGTGCCCATATGGAAAAGAAATTACACTCACTCACAGACATGTTATGGAATATGAAATATAGAGGCGCTCAAATTAGAGCCCAGTTCATCACGACAGAAGACATCCTTGTAACACCAGTGTGGAGTCGGAAGAGGATTCCCAAGAGGATGACACTGTGTCTCCACCATTTATCCTTGTTAAAATTTCAATAACACAAGTCTCTTGCACATGACACTTTTCAGTAGTCTTATCAATACAAATGGGATTTGAGTGAGTTTAACTGTTGTACTTTTTTTCTCATAAGGGAATATTACTACATCCTATTATTCATTTTATGCTCTTTCCTGCTTGTTTGTTTCAATCTTCAATAATGAGAGACAAATAACATCTTTTTCACTCTGAATAATTTATTTTTCCACTATACTATAATGTAAAGACAGGATTAGATTACAATGGTAGAGGAGTCATGAGAGGTTAATTGGATACACTGGGTTTTTTTTTAAAAACACAAGTATTTTTTTCCCATAATTTATCTCGATGTTTCAAATTGACTCATTACAGTAATGACACTATCTCCCTCATCTCTTTGATCATTGTATATTCATAAATCTCTTTACTTAACCCTAACAATCATGCGGTTGGTTATTCTTCAGCAAATGTATCTCTTCATGTCACCCCAATTCTAAAAATAATTTCAATAATGAGTTTCTTTCCAAAGACACACGTTTTAATTAGGATTCTTTGCCCAGAATGAAAATTTATTTTAAAGATGGCATAATTTGGCAGACAGAGATTCATATTCAGCTGAGCCACAAACAGGAGCCGGCTGGTGAAGCTGAAGAGTGGACAGGTTAAGAGGTTCCAAGCCACTGAAGGGGAGATGCAGGCTGTGATGGCTTGGAAAGAGAGCGGCGGCTGCATGCTGTGTGAGTATCAGGCTGGCACTTGCCACAAGTGGTGGTATTAATAAGACTGGGCTAAGATGAGCTCTGGGACGTAGGTGACTCAACATGTGCTGGTGCCGCTGATGGGCAAGTGCAAATGAAATTAATGGGTAAGGGAAATCAAGTGAGTGAGCCCGAAATCAAATTACCAATCCGGCCCTCAAACAAATTAGTTGGGTGCCAAAGTTGTAATTGATAGCAACACAGGATGCATGCTATTGGATCAGACAATATGATCTAGCATGCATTGGCTCTGATGTGATTTGCTGCTGTGTTATCATGATTAAATATTAAACATGTGTTGATGACAATGTTCCCCTCGGTACGCATGGCCTCACAGGACAGGGGTTGTTGTAAGGGACAACCTGTATTCTGGATTCTGACTGGTCCAGTCGTGAGGGAGCGAGGTGCATTTTTTTTAAGCTCTGTAAAACCAAACACAGAATATAATTCAAAAAGAGGAAAATAAATTAAATGTCTCATCTTTAACAATCTAATTTGGCAGTGAGAGAAAGCTGGGAGCTAAGGAGCAGCAGCAGCAGCTGAATACACTTTGTAATAAGTGTACAGAAAGAGTAAAACTCTGAGTGGCAGCTATTGTGGTAGCATCTATTTCTTTGGTTCATAATGTGTAAACTCTGATTCCCATTAAAGGCTTACTCTCCTCAGTTCTGTGTGTGGCTTTTTTTCCCTTCCCCACGGTGGAGTGGGCTTTTATATAATGAACTGAGATGCTTTTAATAAAATATAATGATCAGCTAAAAATTGGTTTGAAATCAAACACTCCACGGTGGCTCAGCAAAACACGTATCTCAAGGCACAACTACTCTGCCTGCATAAGAAATTAAGGATTTTGTTCTTTCTGTTTTTTGCAAACCTTCAAACCCCCTAAAACATCAAACCTTTACTGCTCCACCAAATTCTTCGGCTTTGTCCTCACAACTGCTGTGCATATATGAGCTGATTTTTTATGATGTGGAAAATATTTCACCAGGAGCTATCAGCTTCATGATTCATAAAACATTGTATACAATTGGAATACCAATTGGCCTGTAGCTCACAAAGACAACACAGAATTGGAAGTCATTTGAGTTTATTAATAATGTAAATACTGTTGCAATGCCATGCAATGCTGTCTTATTTCCTCTTTTACCTATTTGGGAAAGCAGCCTCACTGTGTAAACAATCATGAAATAGAATCTAAATTGAAAGGAAGATACATGCAGATGCATTGTGAGGCAGCAAGAGGGAAAATAAAACTTAGTCCTGTCTTTGTTTTCCCTTTATCATCCACTCTTGCTAATAATGGATTATTCAAAAAGTTCAGCCTAATTAAATTGTGAATTGCAGCACAGTACGAAATCCCCACAATCCATCTGAGTAAACCTCATAAACAAATAGCGTATACCGTGAGCACACTCTCACGCGTTTGCCTTGTGCTCACATCCAACGCAGAGCACACAATAGTGTATGTATACAAAACACACATGAATGGATCAGATCATCATGTCCTGGCACGCCTGCACTGTCTGTCAACCCAACGTGATGTTTCACCTGAGATTGTGAGTTGTGAATTTTTGACATTTCTCTAGGGTGGATATAGTCACCTCTATCTATACAATGCAATGTATACATATATTATTATTATTATTATGCATGTGTGCCAGTGTACTTTTATAGATACATGTTTACCTAATGGTGTGTATGTATGTGTGTGTATGTGTGTGTGTGTGTATGTGTGTGACTGTGTGTGTGAGACTTTGTGCATGTGTGCATATGTGTCTCTGTTTCAGCACGGAGCTGTCTCCTTTGAAGTCTGTTTACTGTGCGGAAGCCTTGCTGAGAACACTGGGATGGCAATCTGTGACACCATTGACACCTGGCATGTAAACATTGACAATAACTCAGTCATAAACCCTCCTGCGGGTTTGCCCTTTCTTACCTTCATATGCTTTGGCTGCAGACACAATGCCCCCTCTGTTCACAGCAATATCCCTTTTCTCTCAACTTTAACTGCCTTTTTTTTTGTACTTAAAATATGGTCTCAAAAAAGTGTAGCCCACTTTTATCAACTTCTGTTGAGGTTCTATGGCACAGTTGCTCTCCTGCTGATGATATTTTAAAAAAGACCAGCAGCTTGACAGTGGAAAGTCAAAGTGCTCAGGTTGTTTACTTAAGTCCGTGGTACTGATATATCATTATTATTAGTATTAGATACACTGATGCATCAGTGTGTAACAAGCATTTCACTGCTGCAGCTATTGAAGGCGAACCTAGTTTTTACAAGTTAATATTCGTTTTCCACTTCAAATTCTCCCATTCTCCCTCTCTCTTTCACTAATGAGATGTCTTCACGTCATCTCACCACAACCTCAACCAGCCAATCACGTTGTCTTCTGCTCTCCTCTCCCCTGCCGTCAGCTGTCACTTGTGCCACGACCCTCTTCCACCCCCTTCACCTCCAGTCTTCATATCCAGGCGAACTGCCGCAACCTCCTCTACTTCATCCACCTCCAGTCTTCATATCCACTCAGGCCGAGCTCATTATCACTACTCAGCACAACCACATCTCCAGCTTCTCCTCCTCCAATCTTCAAGACCACCACCAGTTTTTGGACCCCGGGGTGTTTGTACTACTTCACACAACCTCACTCCCTTTTCATATACGATCACACTGAGGCGGGTCTAATCACCCAAGACTCTCACATCTCTCACTTATCCTCTCATGTTTTGCACAATAAAAGTTTTTCTAACATGGGGGTCAGGTCCTTAGATAATTATTAGATAACTCTAAAGTGATTAATGTGGTAGCAAAGAAGATTTTGTCACTGCTCATTGTTTTGGACTTTTCTCTAATCTTCTTGGTGTAATTATTGGAGAGAATGGAAGCCTACTTTTAAACTTTTTACGACCACTTTTTTGTCAACGTGATTTTTTTTATGGAGACAGCTCTTGGGAAGTAAATGAATGAAGTCTGATGTTGTTCCTCTCAAATCAAGTGGAGTAGAAACATACAACAATATAAAATGGAAATAGTCAGGTACAATGCAAATACATCAAAACTGAGTCTGTAGCCATACAGTAACTGACCACCACTGCTGTAATATCCAAATAAGTTTTTTTTGCAATGGTCTGGATGCCAAATATATTGCAGCAAACTGTGTAGAAGTCATCACACCATTGATTTTGGGGAGATTTAACAGCGTGGCACCATCATTTCTTTGGTTATTTATTAATTTATTTTTTTTATTGAGACAGTTCCTTTTTGTTGGAGCAGATCCTCCCGAAAAAGCCAGGATTTATAGTTTCCATTTCACTGTGAACTTCACTAACCACTTGTCTCATGTCATTTCCTGGACCAGTAATCTCACCACTGTCCTTGTTCACACTGAGGGCTCTTATGAGAAACAATTTGCTTTTTGAACGTAATTTGTCACCCGAGCAATGCTGCTTCATTAGCATATCATCCTTCTAACTCCTGCCTTTGTTTTGACAGATAGCTTTCATAAGTCACTGGTAAAAACCTTCAGCGGACGTTTGGGGTTTTACTGTCACATAGGCTCCATCTGCTCAGTTTGGTGCGGTTTTTATGCTGCGCCATCATTCACCTCCCACAAGCAATAAACACTATCTCTCTAGTCTCTCACTCACTTTCTCCTGTGCACTCACTTCTCTCCCTCTTTTGCAGTGGTGGAGGTCTTTTTTATAATTCTCTTTCATGGGAAGAAAAGACAAGAGAGCAAGAAAATAGTAGGCAGAGTATTGGTAACACAAGGGGTTTGATCTATTGTCAGTGTTAAAGCTCGTGCCCTTATTCTTCTCTGTTTTGCATAAAACATATACAGTGAATGACAGTGTCTCAGCCTCTTTAGAGAGAAAAATACCTTCAAAGATCTTCTGAGGAATGTATTCTGATTAGAAAACCATGATGGGAATATAAATGACGTCGTGGCATCCGGTGCAGCCGCTTTATTTTAAACATATCACTGATAAATACATGACATTATCTATGTTAATTTCTCTCGTTTGATATCGCTAAATCCACTGCACAATTTCATACATTTGTACGCTGTCGGCGGCATGATTTATGAACCCTGCCCACGACAGACATTAGGTATGAGATACAATTGTTTTCCCAAATCAAAATAAATGGGTCACACAAGGTTCTCATATAATCAAATATTTTGCAGTAGAAAGCCAGCCCCGCAATATAGACTGTATAATTGAATCGTGTGAAAGCACAGTCGATTTAAAACAATAGATTTGAAGGATGAGGAAACTGTCAAGTCATGCATCATAGTCAGCATTTCACCTTAGGTTGAGGACGAGATCACTTGAGTTCATTTCAATCTTTCTTTTGTAAAACACAACATAATAGTTTCCACTAAAAAAAACCCCCAACAAAACACAAGCTGTTGTGGATATTTTTACATTTTAAAAATTCCAACACACACTTAAGTATTGATGACGATATGAAAAATGGCCGTTTGAAATAACACAAAGTAAGTCATAACCTCGGGGCAAGAGATTTAATCCTGATAAGACACTGAATAAATGACTTAAGATGAATAAAATATATACTTCTGGTGTTTGTGTCAAAAACAACTTCTCCACAAGCTTCACCTATTAAGATCTTTTTCATTTCTCTTCACCGCCATCAATCTCCCTCTTTTTCTAATTCCAGTTTTGTCATGTCCACTTTGTTCGATTAGAATCCACATATACAGTGACTATATCAATTTCCTCCACCTGAACCAATGAAATTACTTCCTTCAACAATATGGTCTTTGCAGGATTTTATTTGATTCCATAGCCATTGCTACCACGAAAAAAGGGGGAGGAAAACTCAACTGTATGGGCAATTCAGCTGTTATCAATCACCGGACGTGGTTTCCTTCCAATAGTAAGTGTGTTTGGTTGTTTTGACAAGAATTTTCATTAGAAATACAGGTGCACCGGTAAGTACAATATGAGAGTTGCTGCCTTTTTGTGTAGAAAGTGCACAAGGTGAACTGAAGTGTGCACATTTTGGGCGGCTTTATTGTTCTTTTGAAACGTGGTCACGTTGAAGTGAACTTTTCATGTTTGTGGACATGAATGCAGCTCAAGCCTTGGCTTATTTAGACCTCTTTTTACAGTACCCACACCTGTGGAAGTGTGTGATAACTGAGGCTTTGTTAACATATGAACACTCACACTCTGATTCAAAGGATCTAAGGGGGAGACTGGCTGAATAACACTGTCGCTGTCAAAAAGATGAAACATCACCACACATGACTCCATCATGACAGGCTGAAAATATAACAGCGATACAGTTGGTATCGGCGACTTGGCTGCGTCCTGTGAGTCCTCCAAAGTTTAAGTTTAAGGGTTCAACCCCTAAATTTGATGTTTCCTCATGGGTAGTAATAAAAACAAATAGTAAAAATTATATGGCTTGGTTGTTATTCTTAAAAAAAACTGTCAAACAGTCTGTAGTTTTTCTCCGCCCCCCCCACCCTTCCTCTCTTTCTCATACAAATACACAAAAAGAATATTTATTCCCAGAGCAGAGAATGAATTTTATTTTGAAGCATAAAATTTTAACATGTCTAGACAACGCATGCACACTAAGGGCGCTCTGACTTTCAAGGGCTTGTTATATGCTAAAATACGGTAATATTTGTGGTCCAAATGAAATCTTTTCATTAAATTCAAGGCTGTGGTGTTCGCCCGTGGCATCATCGGCTCTGAACCGTACAAGCTGATCTCCAGGATAATTTCTTGGGTTCCCTCCGCAGGATTATTGATCCTTCTATGATGAAAGAGAGTACTGTACAATAGTGGTCCAATTATAGTTTCAACACCTGCACACAGCACAATCCTTTGTTTTTGATCGGTGTGTCAAGAACATTATTAGTTATTTGTTATCCATCATCAGTCAACAGATCTCCTTGAAAACAAAGTAAGATCTTACTCAGCCACTTGAGGACTAGTTTGTTCTGTGAAATTAAACTTTGTAGAAACGGACTGAGTGGCTTCACAGCATGACCAGAAGAGCTGCTTTCAAATCACTGTCAATACTATTACAATACACATATATGAGCCAAAAGTAATATACGTGGCTATATATTTCCATGCACAAGCAAAGTAATGATCAATTAGCAGGTCGTTTGTGTTCATTACCAGAATTGCCAGATGGCAATAAATGCAAATTTGCCAATTTAAATAGATTAATTGGTTACCCGGTGATGGTGTCCTGGGGTTCATATTTTGCAGAGAGATAGATGGACATGGGGCTGGCGGTGTGTGAAAGCCTTTGAATAGCTGTGAGACACTTGGTAAAGAGACTATCATAAATACCTTGTATTCCCTCCGGCTATCTCCCTGACACTCACAACTGGCACACTTGACACGGAACAACATTAGATGTGTTGATTCAGTGCATGACTGTATTGATTTGCCTTTACAGTAAGTGTGCAGTGTTGTCACGGCACATGTAGACTCAATCACAGAGGGCGGAGAGGGAATAAATGAGGGAGGTGAGCAGATGAAAGCTTTATGAAAGGTTAACAAAATCATATAATTGGTGTCCTATTGAAAGGTTAATATATAAGATTAAATATATAAAATATGTCGAAGTTATCTTTTTATTACCCACCAAACAGCAGGTGGGTGTTTGTTTGGTTTTTTTTGTGCAACAGACTTGACAGAAGATTCTTGCTGGCAGTGATGAGGAGTAAAATCTACCTCACTGTCAGTCTACCACCTGCATTGTTGTGTTATGACACTTCAAACATCTGGAGTGCACTTTATGTTTTGAAGCATCCAGTTTTTCCTCAAGAAGAAATTACCAATCAACAAGGAAGGCAGCTGTGGCCTGAAGGCT
Organism: Selene dorsalis; assembly: GCA_900303245.1. Classification (NCBI taxonomy): domain Eukaryota; kingdom Metazoa; phylum Chordata; class Actinopteri; order Carangiformes; family Carangidae; genus Selene; species Selene dorsalis. Next base: position 17,318 of record OMNW01006143.1, on the reverse strand, counting down.
TGTGAGGAAGGTTTGTGACTGCAAGGTTGCCAGTTTGACCCCCCCCCTGCCATCTGGGAATATCTGAGATGGAGGAGGTGAATGAGAAACACTCTTCCCTCCCCTTAACAACTGCTGCACAAGTGCTCATATGTAAGGCGGTGAGCTTCCAAATGATCCAGTGGTAGTTGTCTGGTAATACTGGGCAGCTCCCACAGAATGGGGCTGTTGCTGTGTCTGGAAACCCCCAGGCAGTTAAAGAAACACAGAGCAGGCTGTGTATCAGTTCGCTATGTATTCGTTATTTATAAATGTGAGTGTGTAAAATAAAACATAACTCAAATGTGTTATGCTATTGATGTGCACTATTTCATTAATATTGAATGATGCATAAAATAATAGTGTTGGGCAAAAATGTTAAAAAAAAAAAAAAAAAAAAGAGTCAGATCAATTACAGCTCAGCAAATAAGAGAAAACTAGTGGTTTTCGTAGTGGGGTCTGGGGTCTCCCAGGGGACTCCTGAGTCCCTGGCATGATGGTGTCATGCTGTAATAAAACATCTAAATGCATTTAAAACTCTTATCAGATGGGGGTCCATCATCTTTAGGGGTCTTTGATGTGAAAGAGTCTGTGAACCACTGGGATACTCATTCCTGCTCATGCACTAAGCCAGTGAATCCTGAACCAGTCTGGATACAGAGAAGAAACTGATATCAAAGGAGTAACACACCGGGTTTTGGGTATTGTTTGAAATGAGGAACACTGGAGTGAGAAAAATCTCCTTCACAATCAGTTTTTTTTCTTCTTCTTTAAATATACTCACACGACATGTGATGTCAACACTTGTTGTACACAATAAGTGGTTTAGCATTTTCGGCAGCTGTAGTGTGAATGCTTTGTTTTCTAAATGTCTTGTAAATGTGTCAAAACAAACTGAATGTACACCAGATGCGTTGCCTACACTTAATATATCTGATGGTCTATGTGCAAACATACTGTAATGGCAGTGATGGAATAATTAAATATAAGTGCAAGATGAATCATTTTTTGATAGATTAATGTATTTACACAAATGCAGTGACATGTGCTATAATGCTCTTATAAATGCTTCCACATATCATTTATTTTGCTCAGTCGTTGGACCTGATTTCATTTGGCGCATGCAGGAAATACAATATGTAGCATGACATGCTACTAAGAATATACCAAATGTTAACAGTGAATCACTTGTGATATACATGATGAACAAGTTGTTGTTTTTAGTGTCAATTGACACTAAAACCTCCATATTAGTTAAGCTTCCAAATTAGATCAGCCCAAGCTTGTTACTGTGTGAGGGTGTGAGTGTGTATGTGCCTGTGCAGGCAAGCGTATCTGTGTGTATTCAGCTGCACCTCTATGTGTGAAGTGCTGCCTGGGATTTGCTTTAACTTTCACTTTAACACTTATTTGAAGTAGTTGTGAGACTATATTTAAATATCCAGAGAGTTGCAGGAAGAAAAATGGTCAGTTTTAAGGGGTTGTGGTGCCCAGACTCATCACCTCATGTACTCTTATCTGCGACACCAGTATCACTATAAATGTTTTGACCCCACACCTTGAGGCAGAGAAACAATTCAAATAAACCTTTGATCACATCTGATTCAGTGCTGTGAGTCTGCAAGTTGAGAGTGAGAGAGGGAGAGAGGAGCCACGGGAGAGATAGAAGGAGTTGGGGTGGTGGCCCTCAGCGTTTATCAAAGAGCTTTACAGAGCCTTTGACAACACTTCCTCACTTGCCATGGCAGCATACTGATCTACAGGAGCCCATGCAAAGGTGTACAGAGATCTCTTCAAGGTTTGGGTGATGTGTGTAATGCCAAACAGAGCTCGTTAGATACTGTGGAAAAAAAGACAGTGATATACCAGAGAGTAGCTCTGTCAGCTTGGATTTATTTAAAGATGGCTTCCACAACTGATTCAGACACCTTTGGTTAATCGATTAATTGCTAAATCTAAAAAATGTAAGTAATTCTTAGATAATGCTCATCATGCCCAAGCTGATTTTGTTGAATTTGTCTGCCTTAAAGCCACAACTCGAGGAAAAGAGCGGAAAATGTATACATGTACATAGTTCTGATCCAAATTACATAAAAGACAAAGTCATCAATGCATTTACTAAATATTCAAAAGTATTAGGAAAGTATATGTTTTTGTTGTATGTTAGTTTTTGCTTAATACTGTATCTCTAGTAGTTACTCTACTTCCAAGCAGTTTTTCCATTTACATTATTTTGTTGGTTTGCAGGTTTCATTACAAAAAAAAGTCAAAAACATTTTCATCCAATTCTTTAAGCCAATGTTAGAAGTGTAAAGCCAAATGTAATGACTTCTCAGATATGTATTTTTTTCTCCCCCCCAAAATGCACCTAACAACAAATCTGACGATCAAACTTAAATTGCTACTTTCCAGAGAGTTGCCAGTGATTTAAAAGCTATTCTGGTGCTTACTTTTTCTTTGAATGATACTTTTACAAGTACTGTAAACATAGCCCACAGCACTTTCTTTATTTTTAATTTATGTGCTTGGGGACTTTAGTCAGAAGATGTCGCAGCTATGAAATCGGAAATTTTGCAGTGCAGACCAGGAGCTTGGAAATGGTTTGGAAGTAAATGGCGACTTGTTAAGATGAATCTTACGTTACACCTGGTGCATAGCGCAACGTTCGATAGTTTCAGAACGACATGGTTGTTTTCATCCCTGGGACATTACAACACAGCCTCATAAGGTCAATACATTTTGTCATGTGTCATGGAAGTTCCCACTCATCACGACTGATTTATTCACACATGCTCATTAAACAAACACAATATTTCACAATATTTGGTTGATTGACTTGGCCCTTGACTTCGTCCCTCTGAACTGCTGCCTGAGCCAAGACTGGGCTCACTGGTCAGTCACAATGTGTAACTACCTGATCGCAAATTTAGAGAATTTAACCCTGTGTGAAAAAACTGCGCCAACAATACACCAAGGTGTAAGTGTGCCTGGCTGATAAAGGGAATGGCACTGTTATTCATTTACTGCAGGCTACATCCAAAACACTCACATGAACAACTGAGAGATTAAGTGCAATCCCCTTTGAACAACATGCCTGACCTCACAACACCGCTGTTAAAAAACTAAAAGAACATGGACACACCTTACATGAACTCGTGGTAGCCTACACATTTCAGACCGTACACTTTGAATTGTTAAAATAGAGCCTAAAGTCTTCATGGGCCACATTTCAATCACTATTTCATACTTTCTGTTGTCTGTCAACAGAAACAGAAAAAACATCTCTGACCAGAGCTTCATTAGCTTTAATAAAATATTGTATGAAAAGAGTAGGAGAGAAGCCAGAATCCCAAAAACAGCATGATGACATTGTTGATATGCTAATTTGCTTACTATATTATGTAGCAAGATTTAGCAGCTTTTTAACCATGTGATAGCAACATTTCATTAGTTCACTAGTATCTGCTAACAACACCTATCATTTCAGCTGGTCAAGGATCAATGACTTTCTGCTCTAAAGATGACCAGGAATTTGAAGGGGTGACTGCTATTGTTACCTGCATAATGTGATTAGCTACAACAGAAAAACCAATTGGCATAGCAACAGTAGGCCTAACCAAGAGGATTAGCAAGTGTCATTTTTTCTGTGTCATAAATATCCATCCACCTCCAAGTCTCTCTATCTGTCTCCCTCTTGGCTCTCATGTGCCACACACACATTAACATGCTACATTTACAGTACTGGCCCTGTTTTCCCTCCAGCAGCTTGTGGCTTAACAGGGCGCTCCCTCAAACAGCGATGCAAATAGCCGCCACAGCTGTCACCTATCAGGGAGGATCCTCTGTGAGTACATAACCACTCGTGTCCCACCACTGTAGCCTACGTCTCCCTTCATTTCCCATTACAGCGGGTGGGAAACATTGGTGGAGGCAAAATAATGGGCCTGCTTAGATATGAGGAGGAGTAATCTAGGACAGGAATTAAACTTTCATCTCCTCCAAACAGCATTTCAACGACTCGACTGATTCGTCTCCGCGCAACAGTGCCATTTGTAAACTCAGACATGAATTATTAACAGGGGAGCTTTGCATATCGTTGAAACTCGTCGGACAGCTTTTACATCTTGGCACTCAGTGGGCTGCAGCCTCTCAGGTTATCAGCAAGATACAGTAATAATGGAGCTTAGTACACTTTAGCAGACAAACAAACTAAGAATTCCATTAATATGAATTTAGAGAAGAGTGAGCAAAGAGTGTGGTGCAGCACAATAAACACAGATTACGTTTGAGAAATCATTTTGAAATATTGTTTGTTTTTTTTGCTGTCAACAAGAACAACAACAAAAAATACTCAAAACTGAAAACTCCTGAACTTAAAACCTCATTTTGTCATTATAGGACAGCAGCATACGGCTCCAGTTAAGGTTTTTGCTGCCTCTGCAGTTCCATGTATATATATTACCTCGTGTATAGGAATTGCCGACAAAGAAACGATTGCAACCATATGCCACTCATTTATTGCTGTGTTTTTTTTACGCCACAATCAGCCACTTAGATGCAGGCTTGTCATTTACATATTTGCATTTTGCATGCAAGACAAATTGCCGATCATGTCTTTTCAGGATGTGCCGCATTATATCAACACCAAGCACCTTTTGTAAGGGAGGAACACAATTTTTCGTTGTCATCTGTGTTGACCTGAAAATAAAGTGACTGGATGCAGTTTAAGTGCTTTATAACATCGATGGTGTTCACGAGGGTTTGTCCTACAGTGTCATGTGTTTCCCAACATGCATGATTTAGATTTATACAGTTATAAAGGTCTCAACTTATTCTTGCTTTGCTCTATTAAGCATTCAAGCATGACTTTATGAACTGGAGAATAAAACGGGCAACATTTGCTGTTATTACAACAGGGACAGTGTAGGCTGTAAAAAGTTTCCCAATCCATTAAGCACGAGTGAAGAAAGGCTCAAACAGGCCTTTTAATCTCACTTTATTACTGCAGCATATATAAAATGAAACGCATAAATGAATATTTAAATATTTCACATTAAGTGGCCATTAAATGTGTTTTGTGTTTTTTGCAATATGACCCCGGCCTTTCCCTGGAACCGTAGCGGCCCCCAACAGGAAATCAGGTCTCTGGAATATGCCAACAATTACAGACAGTTGTATTCCACTTTGTATTTGCACTCCTTTTTTTTAAAGCAGTGTTTCTTTTCTTATTCAAAAATAAGTTGCCACTATTGATTAAGCGGTGATTAAAAATTGATTGCCACTTGTGTTGGGTGTCAGGCCTTGAAAATGGAAGCAGTTTTGTACCTTAGAGCATTAACTGCAATAAAAGTAGATGATTCCTAAGCCACCAAAGGGCCAAACGGGGCAAAAGGTCCAGTTCATGGAGGAAGACAGAGGAAAAATAAGCAATTTATCGGAGAGAAAAGAAGCTCACCTCTAAGACCTCCCTTGGCAGCAACTCAGAAAGTGCTGGATACTGCAGCAATACAGATACACCGCTGTCAAGCAGACCATGTTCTATAGTATATTTGACAATATTAAAGCAATAGTTCACACTAAATGCAGCCTGTAAAGATTTGATGGCGCTGTCAGAAGTTGAAATCTAAATCCGGTCACCAGAAATCCTTTAAACATTACCTATACAGCTTGTAGGCTTTAGAGGGAACCACAGATTTACACAGTGTTATATTCCTATACCAGAACATACAGCAACAACAAAGGGCAATGCACTGTGTGAGAAGATCTCTTCTTGTGGAAATGTCCACATACTGTCCGGACGCACACTTGCCTCCATCTGTTTCTACAGTATGGTCATTGCTCAGAGCAAAGGGTCAAACTGTGTGTTACGAGGAGGCGACAGGTTATGACGAAGCGTCATGGCTCGGGGAGGTCACATGAGCTCTGGGAGATGGACGTGTGGTGGTTTTGACATGGTGGTTGTCGTGGTGATGCAACATCTCTGAAAGTCAGGCTGGCTAATGGTTGGGCAGGATGCACTGAACTTGCTGCCTTCTTCAAGGTCAGTCACATCATTAGGGCGATATGAGCTTTTGTAAGGTATACAGGGACTATAAAAGGTTTCACACCACTTAACTCTTAAAAAATGTTATTTTTTCATGTGTATTTTGTATTGTTGAGGCCATTTACAGTCTTTGCTATCGATTATGTATATGCCTTATAAATACCTCAGGCTAAATTCAATCTTGTAAAAAAAACATTTATTTGTGGAACTTAACCTTAAAGATACTATGAGACATCTGGAGTGAGTTACATTTTATGCTCTTATTTTACTCATGTATACTGAACAAAATGTGCAAAACATGCAAAGTAGCTAAAAGTTCAACATTTGCAGCTGAAATTGACAGAAAACTTTATGCTGAAAATATTCTAAGGGGAAATAATCTGTGTGTAAAGACAATCAGCCCTAAAATGTGCCCAACCTCAAGGAAGTTACGGCATTTCTGACTTCTGTACTTAATTCAAAGTTAATACATACGTGTGAACATTTCTGCATGCATCAGTGTGTGTGTGCGTCTGTGTGTGTGTATTTATGCATGGCTTCCTCGGTGGGTCCAGAGGCCTGGATGAGCCCGTACAGAGTCATGTGCCCAGCAGCTTCCTGCCGCAGCCTCTGACAGACACAGCACTGCTCTAATTAGCTGACCTGTCACCATCGACACCCACAGCTGTGCAGTGCTCAGGGAGCAGACTGAGCACAGACAGAGGCTGCAAGGTGCAGCGAAAAGCCAGCAGTGAAAACACAAGACGCTGATGAACACATCCAAGACTTCTGTCAACACCTTCAGGACAAAGGACGCCACCTCATGCTTTCGCCCAAGAGGTTATACTGCAATTTAGTGGGGCTTCATTCGGACTTTTGCTTCATCTCCCTTCTGGATTTTTTTGTGGACCCACAGTTCAATGGCATTTAGTGGTACAGTGAGAGCTGGGATATTGTATTTTCAAGAATTTTTTTCATTTGCCTTTTTTTCTGTTGATCAATGCCAATAAAGCTCTTATTAAATTATAAAACGTCCATAAGAGAAATCCAAATTGTCATGCTTGGTATTCTGAGCAGAGGGTCTGTCTAAAGAGTAATATCAAAACCAATTATAGACCCAGAGCAATTGAAATCCATTGTACTCCCCCGTGTTTTATAGCCAAAAGTAAAGCTGAAGTAATGAGTCATTTTCCTTTAGCAGACTTCTGAAGTCAGGTGAATAAGCATCTCTTAGATAATTAGTATCAAGTTAATAAAATAATGTTAAGTGTGTTCTTTAAGAGGGCCCGGGGTCTCCACAGAACATGACAGTTAAGTTACTTTTCTGCCAATAGAAACCACAGTTTCATACAGAAGTGGTTGAAACCTTGATAAATATAAAATAAAAATGAGCCACAGTTGAGGAAAACCACTCTGTGAAGCATAAAGAGCATGTTTCCATGCACACACAGCTCTGTAGCCTACCAGCTGCTCCTTGGCCCTCATGTCTGACTAGGCTGCTGTTTGGGCTGGGCTGCATGTGGGAACATAAGGGGAGATGGCACTGGGGTAGAGATTTAAGACACAGTGCACTGGCTATCAGAGGTCTCCTGGTAGGCCTCATTCTCAGTATGGCTGCCACGAACACACTTAGGCAAGGCAGAGAAATCCCTCATCTTGTATCTGGTTCAAGGTCCGCTGCCGTTGATGACAGTTGATGACAATCCAGCGGGGAACAAGGGAATATCACCTGTGACTTGAAATGGAAAGCAGTGAGGGAAAGTGAAAAAACAAAAATAGGCTGCATCGCTGAGGCACAGAAGAAAACCAAGGATTTTTGCACTTTAATTTGAATTATTGACACACACCTGTCACAGTCGCAGACCAAAACGTTTGATCTTTATTACATCTCTCTATGGCACTTTACCCTGCACAGAACAACATTTTTCACAATATATTTCTTTCTCACTTTGGTACACTGATAATAGATGGATCATCAATTTGTTCTAATTGGAGCATATCAATCAGATATGGAGTGAGCATACATTTTCTAATGTTAAAGCATTAGCCACCTGTCTAAAACCAATCCCAGATATTTTACAGAAACTGAAACCACAGACAGACTATCGATCTTCCTCTCTCTCTCTCACACACACACACACGCTCACACCTCCCCCTTACTGCGTGCACACACTCATCTAAAATATGCATTGTGAATCCACGTCTGCGGAGAGTTGTTTGGCCCCTGCATTATGCCTGAGTGATATAATTTATATCATTTCGGAGGAAAAGGGAAGAAATCAATGAGAGACCTCAGTAATTAATTCTCAAGGTTTGGGTAAAATATGTAACTAATGAGAGAAAAATGTAAATATTATGAAGTTTCACTAGAAGCCCCAAGCACCAGCCCCTCCCTCTCCCAACACCCAAACCCCATCATAGCCGTAACGGAACTTCAGAAAGTCAATAAACTGTCTGTAGGAATGAGTTAAGCTTGTATCCATCTTCTCTATTTTCTTGATTTATGATACTTCCTGAGAAACTTGAAGGAAGGCTGGTGAAGTGTAGTGTTAAAATTCACTGTTCATTTTGTTGCAAAAAACTTCCTACAAGAGCTGGCAGTGACTTTCAAAATGTCTTTAGAAACAGTGCACTTACTATATATGTTATATACTAGTGGGACAGTCGCTCCCACCTTTAACAAGCTTGTTCAGAAGAACCACTATTAGTGAACACTGTTTAAAATTATGCCACATTTTTTGGCCTTTTAGCAAAGTAAACCGTTAAAAGGGGAAAAACAACTACCGATGTTTTCAGAAATATTTTTCTTGGATAAATATTAAAAGTCACTTCCGACTTTGATCTGGGTTCTTCTGAGCTTTCTCGACATCAAGGAAACTACCCACTTTTCATTGCACCTGTCAACTGCCACAATCTGTTTTTATATCCAGCTATACCATCTCTGTCTGGGCTGGAAATCTGCTTCCCAGACTGAGTTACCTGCTACTGAGCTATTGTCAAGTATGTTTGGGAAATGAAAAGCACTGTGAAGTAACTTTTGGTGTTTTTTTTTTTTGTTTTTTTTTTGGCGTTGCATTATTCACTGAATACAAATAAAAATAACATCAGAGAGGTTAGGGAAGTATTTCTGTAAGAATAAGGCCAAATGAAGGCATGCACACCTGCAGTCTGATGTCTCGTTGTGTTTTTCATAATTAGCGGACACCATTGTGGATTACATGCATATTAATAACGTTAACACAGTCAGTGGAGGAATGTGGAATAATGCAGATCATGTTACATCCTTCATTCGAATCATCTTTGCAGCGTTGTAATCAAGCACAAGGACTAAATACTGCTGAGGTTTGACTGACATATGCACCAGAAGCCAGTTGAACTGCATGGTCCATTTTTTTAATGTGCCGTATGTGTGTATGAGTGATGTTTGCGCTTATGTATGTGCAGTGGGCCATGAGTGTGTGAGGGTCAGGGCCAAGGGAGAGAGGGGGGCGTGCAAGGGAATGTATTCTCCTGGGACCTGGAGAATCATGTGAAGGGAGGGATAGATGGAGGATGGGTGTGTGCGGATGAAGACATGTAGGGGGGTGGCAGGGAGGAGCAGTGTGGAGGAGGAGGAGGAGGAGGAGGGAGGAATGGATACCTGGGACAACAAATCTGGACACTTCAGCTACACCTAACAGGCTACCATCCTTAGATCAAAACCAGTGGAGAGTGAAACCTTTTGCCACTTGAATA